>WHYT01013845.1:0-98348 GCA_009806455.1 Tetrax tetrax | reverse complement strand
AAAAAAAAAAAAAAAAAAAAATAGCCACCGAACACGACAGCAGCAGCACCACAGGCCGGGAGATGTGAGCGCGTTTAACCTCCCAGGGAGCAGCCCACCCGCGCCTATGGAAAAAGCACTACAACAAGGCAGTGTTTTTTCGGCCTTTCTCTGCAAGGAACTCCACCGAAGTCGCAACAGAAGCCGGACTTCCTTTGGAAACACCCGGCTAATAACGTGATTCGCTTCGGACAAGCGCAAAAGGCCTCGACGCGGGGCTGCTGGGGAAGTTCCGCTCGAACGGGAGCGGGCCCGCAGGCGGCCCGGGGGGCACGGGCGAGCGGCAGCACGGGCCCCTCCCGCGTCGCTGCTCCCCCCCGGGCCCGCACCGGGGGCGGGGGTGCCCCAGCCCCCCCGGGCCCCCTCCCCGTGCTGCACGGCGGGGGCCGAGCAAGGCCGACGCGAACGCCGAGCCTGCGGCTGCTGAGACCCCCCCGGCCCCACCGTGCGCGGCAGCCCCTCGCCGCGCCGCGCCCGCCCGCGGAGGGCGCAGCCGCCATCAGCCCCTGCGGCCGCTAACGGCGAGGGGGCCGCGGCCTCTCCCTTCACCCCCGCTCCGGCTAGGCGGCTGCTCCCGGGGCCGCGGCGTGCCCCTGGGCTGCGCCTGCCCGCCCTGCAGCTGCCGGGCCGAGCCGGGCGGGCACCCCCACCCCGACTCACCCGCTCCGGCTCCGGCGCCGGCCGCGCTCCCTTTGTTCCCCACCAGGCCGGGGCGGCGGCGAGGACAGCGCCTGCGCGCTCCGCTGCGCTCCGCTCCGCACTTTCGCCACCGCCCGTCCCCGTCCCGCCGGCGGCCGATCTGCCGTTTCACGGCGGGGCTTTTTGCCTGCCGCGCTCGCTCCGGAGCTCCCGTCGGGTCGAGACGTCGCCCTCAGCGCTCCGGGCGCGGCGCAGGCCGGAAGGACCCGTGGCGAATCTGCGGGACGCGGAGGGTAAAAGCGATCCGTGCGCTGGGCCGCGGCCCCGCCCCGCCGTTACCGGGAAGGAAGCGCCGCCTCGCGCGGCGCGGGGGGGTGTTCCCGGCGTTCCCGAGGCGTCGTGCGGGTCGGGCTGTCCCCGCGCTGCAGCGCGGCTCGTCCCCGAGGGGAAGGTGCGGGCGGGAAACCGCCCGCCTGCGCGTTCCCGCTGGCGCCTCGCACCCGTTTGGCGCCTTTTTCCCTCCCCCCCCCCCGAGAGGCGGCGCGCGGCCGCGCCCTGGTCCCGGGGCTGCCCGGAGCAATGGCGGCCGCGCAGAGCCTGAACGGAACCAGGCCGAGCAGCTCAGGCGGCCGGTGACAGAGGGTTAGGGATTGCCGAGCGCCCCGGGAGCGGGGAACGGTCTAGAACAATCCGTGGCAGCGGTTAGTGAAGGTGTGAAAGCTTGCGAGTACAAAGCACTGCACGCCGTGTGGCTTGGGAAGATGAAGGATTTCAGGCCTCGCCATTCAGCGCAGCAGTCTTTTGCGCAGTTAGAAAATGGTTTAAGTGATTGATTTAAAATAAAAATGTACAGTTTGGCGTTGAAATGCTGTTGTATGGCTGCTAAGATGAATTTCAGGGCTTCCATAAAGGAGGATTTGGGCGGACCTGGCGAGTGTGGCAGCTGAAGGGAAGCCAAACAGTGAATGTTCGTGACAAGACAGCGGAAATATCTTTGATTATTTTTAACGGAAAAAGATAGATGATACCTACCTAACCCAAAAGGACACTAGAAGGAGAAAAGAATAAAAACTAACTGACTGTCATACTGAGATGCTGCAAGTTAGACCCATTTCTTCTTGATGCCTACAGTTTGTCTAGCCCAGTTTGCTTTCATTCTTAAATAAGGATGTTTTTATGAACAAATAAAAAGGACAGGAACTCTGCCCTCATCTGCCCACGGTGTGTTCTAGCCACAATGGAAATTTGTTGACATGCAGCACGATAATCTGTGACTTCAATTTGATAATTGAAAGAACTGAAAACGTTTGTCAGTCAGCCAGCCAAGCATGCCTCTCTTTAGTCTACAGTTTCACCTGGGCAGAACATTTATAAAGAAAAGGTGAGCAAATACTTGTTAAGAGGTGAAAAACAACCTATTTTTTCCTTGGTTTTGACCACTTCCTGCATTCATTATTAATAACATGGTTTTGTTGATAGTGTTAAAATGTATTTAGTGTTGGTAACGTTAAAATAAATTCTAAATTTGTGCAGCTTTTTGAAATGTTTATTATGGTGTTCAAGTACATTTGCTGATACTCACTTGCCATGCTAATAGTTCTGTGTTTTCAAAGCCAGCAATATATTCCTTACTTTGTTTTATGCTGTTTTGTTTTTTTTTTTACTTTGCTATTTGCCTGATTTCTGTGTTGTGACAGTGAAAGATTTTGCCCGTGTACACTTTTTAAAATACTGTATGACAAGTAGTTTTACTGTTTTAATAGGAATGTTTATACTGCATGGTACTAACCAGGGGACTCTAAATAGTTGGCTCCCATCCAATTATTTTAATTAGCCACAGTTTCATAAGCTTTGTAATGAGGACGTATATTTGGTGGAAAGTAGGTTGAACAATGAAAGCTGTTTTTACATCAGCCATTTGCGAGTATTAGATGGCAGTAGCTCAGCTGGTCTGAGTTTAATTAGGAGCACAGAAAAGAAGAATTCTTTGCCATAGTATCAGGCTTTAGTGTTATATTTTTAAATTCAGTTTTAAAGTGACCATAAATCAGAGTGAGATGTTATCGTGAATACTTCTTTTTTCTATGTCACACTGACAGTAGTGGAAGTTCGAGTAGTCCATGAACAAAAGCCTAAGCTCTTTACGTTTGAAGAGATGGAATTTGTGAATAATGCAAAAGAGAAATACGTACTGGAAGGGGAGAAAACACAGTTAAAACCAGGATGGACACTCAAACCAGTCTAGAGTGGCAGCAGTTCTTACTGCAGCTGATGAAGTCCGTGTCGGGAAGCTCCACGTGAAGAAAATAGCCTTGACCAGGCAAGAGTGGGCTGCCTGCAGAATGTCGTGTGTTAACAAAACCAGCTCTTAAACTGCAGTCTTTTTTTTTTTTTTCTTAGAGCATCAAGTTCCACGATTATAAAACAGCATAACTGAGTGTATGCCAGTTGTTTCAAACTTCAAACAGAAGCTGTATGTTTCATGAGCAATTGAGTCCGATGGTAAACAACGGCAACTTCTGTGGGTGGAATAAATTTCTCATCGCAGGACAGCTCAGGATGTTCTTGTGCTGTCGTTGGGGTGAGGGAGCTGGCTTCAGAAACTGTGAGGACAGGCCGTTATATGGATGAAATAACATGTATGTTTAAGGTCAAAGGTTTTTTTTTTCTAGGTACTTAGTATCCCACACAATGTTTACTATAGATACACAGTAATTTTTCTCTTCTAAAATAACAGGGAGGTTGTATTGCAAGGTGAGGTCAAGTATGTGTTCTGTACTATGCTGGATGAGGTTTCTATCATTAGGGGAAAAAAAATCTAGAGCTAAGTTAGAGAAGATGAAACTCCATGAAGTACTGTAGGTCAGAGAATAAATCGAACACCCCCTGGTTAAAAAAATATATATATATATCTATGAGTAAGATTATTTCATTGTTGTTTACTGTAGAGGTGGCAGTACCTTCCATGTATTTGTGCAGTAATTTTTATATGCCTAGGCAAGCTCTTCTCGCATGAGGAAGTCTGCCTAAGCAGTTTTAAAGGTGTGTGTCTTAAGCAAAGTTTCTGTTAAATGTTTGCTTGCTATTTATCTTTGCCTATCAACTTACCTTTTAGATTGTAAACTTTGTATGCTAGATGCTGTATTCTGTTCTTTCTTGCACGCTACTCACAACAAAGGACTTCAGATCTAGTCAGGGTTGCTGGATTTACCAGAAAAAGAACTTTTTTAGCAGAACACTCGCTTTACATCTTGTGATAAAGATTCTTAGGGAATGAGTAGAGGAGAGCTTAGAAAACACTTGGTGGCGGTGCTACAGATTATTTTATCTACAACTTCTATTTTGTATTTCTGTTACTTCTTTCCTTTTAAGGTATACACATTAAAATTCACAAAATATACATGGGCAAACTCAATTTTAATACTTTTTTTTTTATTGTAGTACTACCATTTACTTTGGTAAACTCATATCCCTGTTTAAAGTGCCTTAAAGCAATTAAAACTTAGTTTAAATTCAAGTATTGTACAGAGTATAAGCACAAAAAAAAAAGCTGCATAGTGAAAATGCTAGAGCAGGCTAATACATTCAGGATGCCAAATACTCAAGTATTAACACCACCAGGTCAGTATTAGGGTTAATGATAATTACCCAGCTTCATCCAGTAGACATAGAACTGTGGGCGACATAAACGCGTTGTTCTTACCATTAACAAAAGTTAGAAGCAGAACTGAATACTGAAAGGATTTGTAGTACCGGTTTTTGTTACGCATGCCGTAAGTAATAAGGCAAATACTGACACTTAAGTTAATCTTTGACATGCTGCCACGAATCCAGCAAATACTGTATGTGGTTTTTCTAGATTCTGCGCCCCTGCAATCCCAGTGAGTTCAGTGAGAGTTTGCGACATCTATGCCTCCTAAAAATCCCCCTAGACAATCATTCTTATCATCATACAATTTTGTTTGGATTTTTGTTTGAAATCTGTCTCATAATGTTATAAAGAAGTGTGTCTGAGCTTGTATTTCTGTTTTTTTTTTTCTGTGTACAGCTGCAAGATCATCTACTGTACTTGTATTTGCCCGTAGCCCCTTTTAGTAGTGGAGGATACCTGATGGGTGTGGGAGAATATTACTTGGACTGTGTAGCCCTTCTTTTGTCCATTTAATTGACGCTATAGTAATTGTACCCTGGCATAATAGTGACTTGTTGTGTTTACTGGATCAAGAGCATAACTTACCTGTAAGATTTGTTAGAAGAGGAATTTGTTGAAGATCTTTTAATTCACATTGTTGTAATACAAAATTAATCAAATCCTCGAACTAAAATGGTTGGTTGACTCCTTAGGTTTGAACAATTAAAGGGCACTGTTTTACTTGCTATGGCTAAGGAAGTGGTAGTTAGATCTGTGTGGACAAATAAGAAAATGAGTGATTTTCAGTGGAAATTACTGCTTCAAAATCGGTGGAGCAATATGGCTAAAATATTATTGGTTTGTAACAACACTTTAAAAATGTGTATATAATTATGTAAGGGAAAGACATTTTTGCTCATTGTTGCCTAAAAAAAATTTTTTAAAATACCAGCCACTTCTAAAAGAAAATTATTTGTTAATAGTTTGTATGTTTTAAGAGCATCTTCGTATGTAATTTTTTTGCTGTTAGAAAGGGTTATTTTAACAGTTGTAATATAAATTATTACAGGGATCGATCAGTCATTATGTGTATGCAATATTGAATAATTAAGAGAATGAAGTATGCAGTTCTTATTTCCAACAAGAGAAAACAAGTTCTCTTTTACAAAGGCAGAATATGTCAAAGTATAAAGTTATAGTTTAATTTTTTTTATATATTGGGTGAAATACTACAAAAACCCAACAGTAATGATAAAATTAAAGGGCTGCACTCAGAGTATAAAACTAGTAGAAGTTGGCTTTCTTGGAATCTTAACTCCCTTGCTTTTCTTCTTTTCTTTTAAAATCTTGACTTTTTTATTTGTATTAATCAAAGTACTTAGTGAGATTTCGTAGTTGTAGCAAGATAACAGACCATGTAAGTCCATCTACAGTTTATTTCCAGAGCCTGTTGGAGATGAACTTCGGGTTAATTTGCTGTAGGTTAGGGTTTGATAGAAGGAATACTGCAAGATCTCCTCATTACCAGCCTGACTTCAATGTCGGGAAGAGCTTTCTTTTTAGTGTGTAAACATCCTTCGTCTGTTGCTGCTAGGTGGAGATCAAAGCGCAATGAAACCGATTTTTTCCTTAAGCGAGGGTTGTCCTTGAAGAAAGAACCTTCCCATTCTTTAATAACTTCATCCACTTTTTCTGTCCTGAAACAGTAAAGCAAATGTATTTCTGATCCTTTAGGCAATAGGAAATACCTATCTTCAGGACTGCTTTTAAAATGTAGAGAGGAATTACATAATAAAATGTCAGGTTAGTTTAGATGGGTACTGAGGCACTAGAGTTTTTCTGGTTTTTTTCACGGGTTCATTTTCCAGAAAAGCTAAAGGGTGAGGGTCCATTATATTCTTTGTTTTGTACTGTTAAGTAGACATGGTTACAAAACCACTGCTCCAAGCACATCGGGCAGTTTGTTTCCAAGGAGAAAGCTTGGAAGCCACGGTCAAAAACTTTGCAAGAAACCTCTGTACTATAGTGGGGAGGATGGAGTTTCTGCATCTGAAAGCCGTCAAAATAGAGAGGAGAAAAATCTTGTTTAGATCTAACCTCAGAATGTCAATCTGCATTAAATTTAAAAAAGGAAAAAAAAAGGCAGCATAAAACACAGAGAGTTGAAAACCCAGCTGATTTAATAATATTTAGGTGCTCAAATCCTATTGACTGAATCCTCTAAGTGTGTGTCAGGATCCAGGTCTAGAAGTCCGACGCTGGGGGCCGTACTCAGGTAGAGTAAGCTTTACACAGCCGAGTAGCCCTGTTCAAATGTGACAGACTGTGTAAGACGAACAAGGCTCATGTATGAAAATAAGGTTCAGGTATGGAATGTGGATGGTGGACCATATGATGGCACTGTTCTTTAATCTGAATTTCTACACGTTTTCGACAGCTGATGACAATTCAGTATTAGTGACGTGCTTTGTTTTAAATGTCACGTCAAATGCTAGTCTGCACAAGAGCTTTAAGAGCAGCAGAAAGAAAATGAGGCAATCCAATACAATTAAAGTAATTTAAGGTGAATAATACATACTGGCAGACTTTCACATGCCCTTTCAGGAGCCAGGCTCTCCATTCCCTGTTTGGTAATTGGTGAAACGTTGGAGATTCCAAATAGCAAGTTAGAGCAGCCAGCCCTGGGTTTATGTGCATAAATATGCCCTAAGGAACTTCACAAACATGGTATGGGCTCTTTTGCTTTCAGCCTTAACTAAGTGAATTATTTATAGTTTCATTCTTGACAGAAATAGAAATTACAAGTCAGAAGCATCATCATATGGTTAGCTTATCAAGTAAATGGTAATAAAAATAATTTAAAATTTTAATTTATTGTAAAACGTCATTCGGTATACCTTCAAGGACTGTTATTATTCTGGAGCTTCTTGGCCATATGGGCGTGATATAAGAGATACTAAATAAAGGGAAGCTCAAAGCTACTGAAAGATAATGCCCACCATTTGCTTTTAATTGTTATTGTGTTAAATTCATATTTATCTTACTGTACAGTGCCATGAGCTTCAGCACTTTCCTTCATAATATTTCCATCTAGGATTGCTTGTTTTGTCATCAGTTCCACCTTCTCAGTTTCATGCTTCTTGACACTCTCTGTAAAAGAAAATGCAGCTATACTAGGCATGCAGAAGAGTTAGGTCAGGTCACAGGACCTAGAGGTATTTTTCCTCCTCCTGTATTGGAAGATCCTTTTGTAGTAGCCAGTAATTTGTCAGAAGTTAGGAACCTCCTTTAGGACCATAATTCCCTAAAGGGAAAGTGTCGAAAAACTCACCTGCAGGCAGTGTAAAGGCAATCTTGCTAGTGGTAGGCTTTTTGTCATCCTTCTGGTCAGGTACAGAGCAACGAAACCTGCAAAAATAAAAATTATTGCAATCATGTAATAATATTGAATTCCTTTAATCCAAAACTTTTCTTATGAGCAGCTCTGAAACATTTAAAAATGTAAGAACCATGAGAAGTTCTGTTTGATTGTAGTAACTATTTGTTGGTTTCTCATAGAACTAAAGAAAGTTACTGACAATATCTGTGCAATTTCATCAATATTTTTGGACAGTTGTGTGCCAGGATTAATACTAAATTTTGTATTTTCATAGAGTTAGAAGCATTAAATCTGAAACTATCTCCCCTGTTTGGAATTTTCTTAGGCAAATGTGTGAGGTTCCTGGCCTGAAACTGTCCATTTTCTGTAGAAAGGACTGAGGGAGGCAAAGTTCCGTGGAAAGATTTTAGCATTGTGTGCCTGATTTTGTGAAGATACCAGTGCTGAGTGCAAGACATGATATTTTGCCTTTTCCCTATCCTCCTTGTTGCTTACATTTGTACAGCTGCCCCTCTTATGTCTACATCTCAAAATACTGATATTTGTGTACCAGGGAAAGGGCAGCCATGTCACTGGAAGGCATATTCTTAAAAAGCAGCCTAACGTATAGACCCTCCCAAACGCGTGCCTTCACACACTGTGAGTGACACCGCGCAGCGTGAACTCCTCACGCAGGGTCATCTCTCATGGGCTGAGACGTGAACTCCTTTCCCCGAACTTCACGCGTGCGGACTCACTTCGGCAATGACCCGAGACAAACAGAGCCCACGTCGGGCAGCTAGCAGGATGCAAAGTCTGCGGTGACATGCCGTGCCTCGAGCGAGGGCGCGGTGAGCGCGCTATTGTCTGCAGTCCATCCTGGAGACACTCGGCTCCAGAAAGTGCAGAGTCAGTGGCGTTAAGCCACAATGAAACCATTTCTAAAGATTTTATACTGTAATTTTTTAATGGTTGGCTCATGTATTTACAGTTCTGATTGTTATTTCAATGAGAAGTTCTGAAGTGGAAGATAAATTTGAGTACTTTTTCTCTAAAAAACAAGTACCTGTTCTCTTCTTGCTCAAGCAGACTGCGGTATGTTGCTATCTCCTCCTCCAGTTTCATCCTTGTGTTCAGGAGGATCTCATGCTCTTGAAGCTGTTTCTCAATACCTCTTCTCACTTCCAGCAGCTCTTTCTCTAAGCATTCAATCTCAGCTTCTAAACTTTGTAGTTGCATATGGTACTGCTGCTCTGTGGCACGCAATGAACGTTCCAAACCCTTTTCCTGTGAAATTTATCTCATATTTTAAGATTTGCAAAGTATATGTGTAAAGATGTTATACATACTTTCATTAACAATCTCTGTATTTTTACATCAGTTCTTTTAAGAATATTCTTTAGGAGCAGGATTAAAGCTTTCAAGATGAATACTTTTGCTATGAAATTTTCCAGTAAAATCTATAATTTAAGATAGGATAAAAAAATGTAGCCTTCTGTTATACCAGCAATCCACTACCATTGATTTTACAGATCTCTGCTTTTACTTATCTGGTTAAAACTGTATCCAGCTCAGTACGGTATGAAAACGGAGTGATCTGTGTGCTCTTGTAGCTTATCTGTATTACTGAATTCAGTAAATTGTTGACATATTTTATCATGAATGAACTGATTCATTTGGTCCACACATTCAAAAGATGGTATAAACCTGATGTGAGTTGGTTAGGCAGAATGACCGGGAACTTGGTGAGGGAGTGTGAAAACATGAAAACGCGTGTCTATCGCTTGGCAGATCCTGAATCAAAACATACGATGCTCTTAAATGTGAGCAAATGACTGGCTTATTGCTTGTTGGTTAGGAGATTTCAAGTTTCGTGTTGTGATGCTTACCACAGCATGGAGAGATTCAATTTCCATCTGCATATGGTGCCACTGCCGCCTTGCTTCACAGAGCTCTGCTCTGGCTGCCTTTAATGCTTCTGCTTCTTCGTCCATTCTTCTAATTGTAGCTTCTTCTAGCTACAGGGAATATAAAAAAGATATGAATATTAAAAAATAGTCAAATTGTGGAAATAAAATAGATACATTAAAATCTCTAGTTGGAATTTTTTGAGAGTCGTATAAATTTGTTAAAGCTAACAGAAATGAGTTAATATTTTATGTACCGTGTAGGTGGGAAGCCCTCATCCTGCTGTGTTTGCTGGGAAGTAGTTGGCTGCATCTTTATCCCTAACGTATTTGTTGTAGAGGAATTCCCATACAAATGAACCAGTTGTACTGAGACCTTATTCAACTCTAGAGTAAATGGGCTTGACTTCATGGGAGTTAGAATTCCAGTCAGTTCAAGCTTCCAGGTATGAATAAGGTTCATTGTTTTTAGTGTATTTTTGATTTCTAAGAACAGCTTTATAGAGAGGGAGCCCTCTTGAGTGGCTGCATGAATACATCACAACTGACAATCGCTGTATTTATGTTTTTGCCAGATCTAGTCATTGACCAGATTTCAGATTGTTATTTGAGAGCAACTACCTCCAGTCATTTAAATACAAACAGCATCTTTATCCAAATGTAGCACTTCTCCTTGTCCTCTAAGGACGGGTTATGTAAGGTTTACCTATCATAGGGAGGAAAAAAGTGGCATGTTCTGCTGTCACCCGTGTTAAATGTGACAATTCAGAAGTGGAGTGCCTGATCTAAGCTTATTGCTGATCTAAAATATTAAGATAATTTGCCGTGCTTCAGGCTGAAGCTTATTCTTAGGAAAAAAAGTAGATAGTCAAACAAGCACTGTATTGTGTTCGTCAGAAAATGTAGGGTTGTTTTCTTTTTTTAAAATCCTATTAAAGGCAGGATTTTTAAGCCAATCCTGGGCATGTGTGAGGTCATTTTAGATTTTGGCTCATCTTTGATTTAGAGAATATGTTAATACATTTAACTTCCAGAATTATTGTTTTGTTTCTGAAAGTTATATTTCCTGTTTGATTCTGAATTTAACTGCAAGTGATGAAGATGCTGTAAGCGCTTGAAACAATTAATGCTCTTTGGCATATTTTACTGCTTTATGTTAGGTTCTTATGATGCCATCAAATCCAAGAAAATAAACTCTTTAATTCAGATCTTATAAAACAAGTAAAATAAGTTCATTTTTTTCCCCCATAACATACTGACCTATTGTCATTTTACCATGCCATTGTCTGGGTGAAAAATCTAAATTTGGCTAATCTACAAGTGAAGACTCAATTTTTTTGCTTATCCTTTTTTGCCTGGGTACTGCAGAATTTATGTGACAACATGATATCAGCACACATTGTCTGCTTGGTGCCGAACACAAATATAAGCTTGGCTTAACTATCCAGTTTATAGCTGCTGTGTGTCATTGGATTACTGCGTAGATCAGTCAGATTGCAGCAGTAGTCTGGCCTGTGGTTAAAAAAAAAACCTCCAGAATTTCTGCAGTACCTAAGTAGTACGACAGGGTGATATAATACCCTGAATTTGTTCACGTTTGATGGCCGAAAATTGTTTTGCCATTTTATTTCAAAGTACATTTGTGTTTTAGAGATGTTTTATATGTAAGTCTGTAATAGTAGCACTGTGTGTTGATGGCATTTAATCAATCTGTATGAAAGAACAAATTATATTTGACAAAGAGTATGACATAGTTTTACTGTGAACAATATAAAATAATTCCTGAAAAGCTACAGTTCTCTTTAATAGAGGTGCTTAAAATGGTAAAGCATTCTGAATAGAACTGGATTCTTTACATTGCCTTTGATTTTCAAGATTCTCTTTTCCTCTGGGATAAGTAAATGGTGCTAGAGGTTACCACGTTACAGCATATGTCATCGTTTTTAAATCACAACAATATTACTGTTTGAGGTACAGAAAAACATCCAGATGAATTACACAGCATTCTTTTAGCGTGAATTTCATACCCTAACCAAAATCTATTTCTGTATCCTCTAATTCACGTCTTACTGCGGTAAAATCCAAATCCCTTCCCCGATAATATGCTGCATTGAAAAGGAAATGCCGTACCTCATAGAGGCTGAGGGATGAATTGTATAGAGAGGGGTTGTCTCCTTACTCTGGAAGGTGTATGTCTGTATGCAGTCATTACCTGGGTCCTTGCTGAGATGGTCTTTATCTGATTGCTGGTGATGAGCCTTTCATACTTTGCCCTGATCTCATTGAGGAGCTGGGGCAGATCCATTCTCCTCCCATCCTCCGCCTCGGCTGCCCGAACCTTATTGAGAGGATGCGCCGGCTGCTGCGGGGAGAGCGGGGAGCCAGCACCGGCGGGTTTTAAAGCTGCAGAGCTTCATTTTTGAGGGAGCACCCGGAGGTCAGAGGCTTCCAATCGTTTCCTAAAAGCAAGTTTCATAAAGCAAAGGTCTGCTGCTTTTTCAGCTATTAAAATAATGGTTCCTAACTTAGGTGCTGAAAGGAATGTATACAACGTCTTTATGCTTTTGTTATAGTGTAACTGTGGTTTCTTACAGCCTCAGAAATGTGAGGTTAAGAGATACAAAGCAAAGGACGAAATTACAGCTGCACAGAATGAGAGTGCAATCGGAGAGGGGAAGGGAAGAGCTTCCCAGCAGTACATCCGTATCGGTGGCAGTGCTGCTGGAGTGTGCCTTCACCAGGCAGTTGTGAAGCACGGGAACAGGTTATGCAGGGATGTTACAGAATTTCCATCCTTGAAGGTTTTTAAGACTCAATGAGGAGAAGCCTCAGGTGTATGATTTTATCTAGTCCTGAGAACTGTCCCACTTTGAAAAAGAGCTGGGCTCCTGGACATCCTCTCACCCAACATTCCAGTGTTTTTATGGGCAGGAACACAAAAAGAGGCAGAGAAACCATCGCTGCTACTGGTAAAGAATGTGTGGGCACCTTGTGCTGAGGGGTTTGGCTCCCCTTCTGCAGAGTGCAAACTTCTGGTCAGTTCATACTTCAAATACAGCTAGCTTCTGTCAGCGGTTTGTCCCTGAAGGTGTCTGCCATACCTCTGCCTTGTGTCACTGTGTTCAGCTCACAGAATGTGCAGGTTATGTCATGGACAGTACCAGATACTTAGTAAAAATAGCGGATTTTGGCAAAAAATAAAAATTCCCTAAGTAGAATGCATTTTTAAATAAGATTAAGAATATACATCAGTAAAATGAGGAAAAAAGGCAGTAGACTTTTACAAGACACTCGTCTTTTTAGGAGTCAAAGTATTATACCACTTAAAAGTCTCATGGTGTGCAGAAGGCTTCCTTGTTCTTGGCTTTGTCCGCTGGCACACGTAAAAGGATCCTGTGTTCTGATTTTATTTTTCTTAGCTGGCTGTTTTTCAGCTGACCTGGACTGAGATGAGAATGTTTTGTTGTCCACTGTCTTTTCTACAAGTGTCCTAATTATTCTAGTTTTATGTAGTTCTAAAACAAAAATATTGACAGTGCTTTTCATTAATGGTATGAGAACAGGCACATAATAAAAATATTAGGAATCCATCAAACAAGCAGAATGTATTATACCTTAGGACAATATAAGCATTAGCAAGAAGAGCCTATGTATTTAAACAAATAAGAACTTGAAATGTAATCTTCCTTTTTCTTTGCCTTGCAATACTGATTGTTTACAGTTTGCTTTCAATTCCCTGAGACTCAGAATGTCTCCTGTTTACATCAAGCAAAGTGAAGGCTGTCTGACATCCAGAGATGCGTAAGTTTAAAGTACAATATAGAAGTCTGCAGGGCTATTGGATTTGGTCCCACAAACCAAACTTCATGCATCAACACGTGTCTATGGATGAGTCTTCATATTACCAGGAGCTGAATGTTTGCCAGTTGATAACATGTTTTAAAGCTTTTAAAAACTAAATTAGCACTAATGCTTTCTTTTTCCTTCTTTTTTTTCAGGTGTAAAGGGAACATCTGGCTGTGAGATCCCTGCGCACTAAAGGTAGGTAGGTGTAAGCAGTTATATCTGTACTAGGTTTTATGTAATTTTGCATTCTAGATACTTTCAATGATAATATTTTATTACAGATGTTGGACTTGAGTTAACTTGGTAGTTCAGATACTGTGCGTCAATTATTTGGATTCTGTGATGCAGTATAGTAATGCTAGAGTGATTGCACACTGCTTTGGTTCACCACTGCTGGCTTCTCACAAGACAGTAGTCAGAGTGGCTTCTAGATTTTACATACACCAGTCATCTTTTAGATCACAGTGGTAAATTCAGGAGTAATGTGGATGTAGGTAAACTACATGACTATTTGGTGGAAATCTGCATTGAATGATGTAGGGCAGAATGGTTTCACAGCAATCCCAGTTGCAGTCCTTGAGGTACGTACATTATTTCATATTTCTTTCTATGCAATTATACTGAAAGTGTATGTGTCTTTGGAAGAGGAAGATGAAAGAGACACATTTTTCTCTTCAGAATGGAGATGATGTCAATAATGGGGAAGATATTAGAGTTTCAGGTTTTCCACCTGTGAGAAAAACATTATGGATAGGAAAGAAAGATGATGATGAAAGCTGTCCTTAGGAAGAGAAAAAATTTCCTTCAGTCTATAATCTTAAAACTTCTCTATAATGGTACTCTTGGTATTCATACGCAGCTACATAAACAACCTCAATTTGTTTATTTTGGATATAATTATTTTCATTTATATTGTAATTATTTTCATTTTTAAAATGTAATATAATTTTTACTGTCTGCAACAGTAAAAATCTGAATGAAATGCATCATGTGGTAAGATTATTTTCATTTATTTATCAGCAGTGTTTTTAGAGAGGAAAGAAAAGGTACATTTGTGTACCATACGTTTAGAAAAGAAATTATTTCCTAAAACTGATGAAGATGGTGTATTTAATCAAGAGATTTTCAAGTTCTTCCTTCTTTGTACTGGCATATATAGAAGGTTCTTCTATTTCATTCCTTTGGCTTATTTATCACAGTGCCTTTGCTTTAGCTGGCTGATTTTTAGATGTTGTGATTCTATCATGCTGGTTTAGTTCTTTGATTATTGTGTTAATTAACCTGATTTATATTGATTCCAAGCAGGTAGCACAAGAATGCTGTAGTGGGTTTTAAAAAGGCGGAATAGAGGCACAGTATGAAATCTGTGCTCCCATTAAAATTTTCAGTTGGATCAAATATTGAAGGGATGTGATAGAATGTGCAGAACGTTTATATTCTGGAGACACAGTAATATACATGTAGGAGGTCACAGTAACTTCCTTGTCTTACCTGAGAATCACACAAAACTCGTCAACATTTCGGCTTGAGAACAAAGGTTTAGGTGTGAATTGTAAGGAGGTGGTATTCTGGTTCCTAATTGTGTTTTGGATGAGATTCCTTTAAGTTAAGTAGTTCATTTAAATTAATAGTTCTCAGCCTGGAGAAGAGAAGGCTCCAGGGAGACCTTACAGCGGCCTTCCAGTGCCTAAAGGGGGCTGCAGGGGAGGTGGAGAGGGACTTTTGACAAGGGCAGGTAGTGACAGGACAAGGGACAATGGCTTTAAACTGGAAGAGGGTAGGTTTAGATTAGATATAAGGAAGAAATTCTTTACTGTGCGGGTGGTGAGAAACCGGCCCAGGCTGCCCAGAGAGGCTGCGGATGCCCCACCCCTGGCAGTGCCCAAGGCCGGGGTGGACGGGGCTGTGAGTGACCTGTTCTGGTGGGAGGTGCCCCTGCCCTGGGATCTTCACAGTCCTTCCAACCCAAACCATTCTATGATTCATTGGAGTTGGACATCTGGAAGCCAAATTGGGAATTTGAAAGCTCATATTGTGCTCCCACCAGATGGCACTCCGGAACACGGAACCGCTACTTCACAGCCGGGGCTGCTGCGTGCTTTGAAACCAGTTACCAAGTATACCTTTAATCCTGCATTAAACAGCTTTTTAAACATGTGCATGTTCTAAACATTTGTCGAATTTCTTTAAATTAATGGGAAGTACTACACGGCGCACATAGTGTATGGTAAAGCAAGATACCCAACAAACTGGCAAATGTGGGTCAGGAACAACAGTCCTAAGTAACAGTAAAGGGAGACTAATACCTTAAAGCTTGTTGAGTGCCTTTTATTAGTCAAGAAAACTGGAAAATGAGGTTAGAACAGCAAAATTATTGTATCTATTAATTACTAAAAATTATTACAAAGCATATCTAATTAAATGCCTGATGTGTGCACCATATTTCTAGTTATTGAGCAAAGATTTGGTGATCTATTTAAAGAACACTTTGAAAATAATACAGGTAATGCCAACAGACCAAAGCAGAATATATGTTGCATGACTGCTAAGAATGAAAATGTAGGCTTTGTTTTATGTAAAAGAATCTTAGTAAAAAGCCAATCTATTTTTATCACTTCATACCAAAGAAAAATTATTTATCCTTTTGGGCTTTGAAAGAAACATGGAGTGAACGGATCCTTTGCAGTATTGGATTGCGCCTTATATCTTCTCTTCAACTTCCTTAACATGGGATGCAACAACTTTTCCATCTACCACTTCTTCGACAATTGTCTTGATCTTTCTGGTTTTGTTAGGATCTAAACATCACAAAGAAACAAATTTATCAAAGTGTTAAAAATTATAAAGCAGAGGAGCACATGTACATGAACAGTTACATCCTTTTCCTTTCAAACTGGCTTCTTGTTGTGAGGATACGGAAAAGCATGTATTATTTTATTTATAGGAATGACTTTAGAAACAAAATTTCTTTCAGTCAAGTTCTACGTACCCTGAGAAGAATCCAGTGATTGTGTTTGTGATTTGGACCCTGTCAAGGACGAGCTTTCAAATGTAACTGCCTGTCCCGCGCTCCTAAAAGTGAATCAGAGACATGCAATATTGCAGAATATTTGTTAGGATCAGGAAAAAATCTATTATTTTAAATACTGAGCAGAATGGTTCATTCTCCTCAGGCAGAATATCTCTGTGTTATTTCAGAATCATTCTATGCGCCTGACGGTCTTTTGGTGAATGTACCACTTGTTTTTACCTCTTTTTTCCTGGAAAGGACATTGCTACAGAAATTAAAACAGCGGAGATATTTTCTGTCAATTAGTTACGCACACAAACTCGCCATCCAGCAAGCGTCGATAAGTTTCAATCTCCATTTCCAGGCGAGTCTTGATGTCTAGAAGTTGTTGATACTCTGCATTCTGGCGCTCCATATCAGCCCTGACCTGTAACAGCTGAGACTCCAGGTTCCCAATCTGAATTTGTATTTGTGAAAGCTGAGCACAGTAACCTCCTTCCGTTTCTGCTAAAGTGTCTTCAAGGGACTTTTTCTGTGTAAGAAGCATATTAAATAATCTCTCATTGAGGAAAAAAAACCATATTTACAAAGTCAAAACCAACTGAAAGTATTTAATGGGAGTAAATACAGCCTCATTACTTAGAGATTTTTATTTTTTTCTTGAAATACCAGTTTGAAAACTGGCTTTACTACTTCACTGAATGTGAACATAAAATTTCATCTGCTTTATAACATGCTACTTGCAATCCAATTATATATATTACTGCCATTTAGGAACTAAAAGAATGCAGGATTTAATAGGCAATAAATGCAAATCTTAAATCCTGTAGAATCGTATAAGATCTAACAATACTTTTGAAGTTGGAGAATTTAGTCTGACTGGTTAGCAGCTTCCTGAGAACATACCATGGCGAACTGGGACTGTAGTTCGATTTCCAGGCTCTGAAGAGTCCGTTTTAAATCTGTGATCTCACTCTTTCCTGACTGGAGCTGCTCGGTGTTGGTGGAGATTTCCCTTTTCAGCTCCCCACTCTGAAATGACAAGGAAGAACAGAGGGTAATTTTACTGTTCCAAATACTTACCTCGTTTTTACATGCATTTCTCTGGATTTGCTGTCTCTGGTTGTTACTTTTTCATTGAACCACGCTTCAGCCTCTTTACGGTTTTGCTCAGCAATGACTTCGTACTGGCCCCTCATGTCATTCAAAAGCTTGGTCAGGTCAGTTCCTGGAGCAGCATCCATTTCCACGCTGACTTGGCCAACTGCAGTGCTTTGGATACCCTGAAGCTCCTACAGAGATGTAAAATAAAGAAAAGTTTCTATTAATAAAACGCAAAATAGTTCTACCAAAAACACATGTAGAGAAATAGATACGATACAAGTTCTGTTTCAGCAAGAATTCCTAGCTTGTGTGTGTGTTTCTTTCACTCCTTCATTTAGTAAACTCAAAAAAGAACAGCAACAAAACAAATAATGAAACCAAGGTACTCCCACTGGCATAAATAAGGGAATGATTTGATATTTCACAACTCCATCTGCCGTGTTATGAATTTACAAATTAAAAAAAAAGATACCTCTTCATGATTCTTCTTGAGATAAGCCAGTTCTTCATTCAGGCTTTCAATCTGCATCTCCAAGTCAGCTCTTGTCAAGGTCAGCTCATCAAGAACTCTGCGCAGACCATTGATGTCAGCTTCCACACTCTGGCGAAGAGCCACTTCATTGTCATATCTGTAAAGAAAGTCATTAAATATGATTTTTACATGGTTAATGAAGTCAAATGCAAACTATTATTATGTACTTATATAGCTTTTACTGTGATATTTTAATACACATAATTATTACAATATTAAATGACAGATATTTTTAAATACAAAGGAAATTTTTCCTTAAGATATTAGTAAGAGTTTCTGTAATATTAAGATATACTTACTTCAGTCTGAAATCATCAGCAGCCAGCCTGGCATTATCGACTTGCAAAATGATTCTGGCATTGTCGATAGTTGCATTAATGATCTGGAACACAAAAAATGCTCAGAGAATTATTTTATAGCCAAGGGGCTTTGCAGCTCAGTGTAGCTATTTACATAACTAATCCTAAATATGGTTATAATATTAAATGTAATTTGTTAGACTCTTGCATAAATAACTATGAAAATATATAGGACAGATTTTCAGCTTCTGCAAATCAACGTGCTTCACTTAATGGTAGAATACCAGTTTGCATTCTGTGACCAGATAGTTTATAATCTCTGAAGACCTTGCCAGGTAGCCTGTCCTATTTCAGGAACTGAATTTGTGATATAAGCAATACGAAACATTAACATTTAAACTTTGTAATCTAGAAGAGTTTGTAGAACTGGGTTCCATCACTGCCTTCTCCTTTATTCAAATGAGACCAACTCACACAGCATTGTGTGACACAGCTACAGAGCTGCCATTAATATGCAAGAAACATTCAAGTGGTAGTACTGTAGAATAAATTTTATCTCGCTTTCTGAAATGAATTCGTTATTTTTATCCCAAATGCTATTAGGTGAATTACAAATGTAAAGATACTATAAGTAAGTTGCTTCGCTACCTTGTTTCGAAGATCTTCAATTATAGGATAATATTTACTATAGTCATTCCCAGATCCAGGGACAGCAGTGCCAGGGCCGTTTTTCTCATACCACTCGCGGATTTTGCGCTCCAGTTCGGTATTGGCATCCTCCAGAGATCGTACTTTGTCGAGATAAGCAGCCAGACGGTCATTGAGGTTCTGCATAGTTTCTTTTTTGGAGCCAGAAAGAAGGCCACCATCCCCAGCACCAGCAGTAGGAAACCCACCGCCAAAAACAGATCCTGAGCCGCTACCAAAGCCACCTCCAAAACCAGCACCTGAGCCGCTGCCAAAACCACTTCCTAAACCTCCACCAAAGCCGCTGCCTAAGCCACTTGCGTAGCTACCGCCTAACGCACTACCAAAGCCTCCACCAAAGCCGCTGCTTAAGCTGCTCCCAAAGCCTCCACCTGAGCTGCCCCCAAAACCCCCGCTGAAGCTAGAACCTGAACCAAGCATAGAAGCAGCACCAAAACCTCCACCGGATCCGCCACCAAACCCAAGTCCGCTGCCACCAAAGCCTCCTCCACCGCTAGAGCCAGACATTCGCAGAGATCCCCCGCCAAGGCCGCTCCGGGAAGAGAACTGCCGAGATCCACCACTTGTGCGCACGGAAAGGGCCATGGTGCTCGAGGTGCCCTGCTTTGTTTTGCTAAGCGTAAAACAGAGCAAGGTGGAGCAGAGACCAGTTTAACCTTTATATAGGGAAGACAGTGGGTGTTTCAGTGGTAGTCCCCACCTCCTAGGAAGATCTTTCATTCTTTCTCTCTCTCTCGTTTGGGGGGAAGTCAGTTAATATGTCCTGACCAAACAAAATGCTGTGTTCCGATCTAAATTGCGCGTGGGAGTGGAAATCTGCTGCCCTCCAGGTGTTTGCTGTCTAAGGGAAACGGGTGGAGTAGAGCTAAGACATCATGATAGTGTTTTGCCATGTGCAATGGAGCACAAAAATTTCTTTTCGCATTTAAATCCTTTCTAAATCATTTTTTTTTTTTGTCATTACATGCTCACTGCTCTCTTGGTTTGGGGCTATGATTATGGAAGTGTGCTTAAGTCGGTGGAATGATCCCTTTCGTATCATCCTTCCCAGGGTGCATGTCAGAAACGTGTTTCTGCTCACAGTGCTTTTCTGGCGTGAACCTCTGCCAGGTCAGTGCTCTCTATGTGTCTAAGTGAGAAAAGTGGTCAACAGAAGTGTATGAAGAGACATCTGGACAATCAGTGATCTGCAGGTTGATCGTTAATATGAAAATATAAATATACTTGATTATACCGATATAATTTGTAATTCTGCTTTGTGCTGTAAACCTTTCATCACTGAAATATCTCTGTGTAATATGCATAGTCTATACCAACAGTTTAGACTTTTGAGCTGAAAACTAACCATTTTTTCTTCTAGATAGTTTGCTATTATCTCAAAATAAGGAAAAATATTTCTGTATTTTATGCTTTTCATAATATAAATCTAACGATCAAATACAGCTCTTCTAGGTTACGGGTTGAGGCATGAAAACCCTTCAAAACCAATACACATTTCTTTTGAAGTTATTTTGGTACACGGAAAATTGGTTTTTCTTTGTCATGGCTTAATTATCTAATTGGATTTGTCAACTGAAATGTATTAATTTTTAATTTATCTGCATCTAGCAGCAGAGGTGCTTTTTTGGGCAGGACTGTATTGTGAGCAGTAGATCAAAGGTTTCAGTAAAGCATTTATGTAGACATGAATTGATAGCCTGGTATCAGCGACTCATGATCATGACAGCAAAGGATTATTTTCTTTGGCAGCTGTTTATGTACAGTAAATAACACATTGGACAGGTGAGATTTCAAAAGGAAGAGGTTTTCATGTTGTGTTGTCAAGAGGAAAACGTGGACTTGAACTGCAGATCTGGGTGTGGCATAGGAGAGTTAACTGTATGGGAAAGGGTGCGCGCAGTTCTTGGTGGAGAAAGGTTTGATAGGAACAGTAGTCTTTGCATTTCCAAACTGAAAGGCAAAATCTATTCTGAGTGATAAACTATCTTTCCTTGCTGTAGTCCCTGGGGATATCAACATTCACAGAGAGTGAACAATAATAAACAGGCTTCTTCAGTTTTACATTTTGATTTATTATGAAATGAAAATTGACACTTCTTATTTATTTGAAAATAAGTTTTTACTGAAGTGAAGCTGCATTACGTTTGATGGTAGAGGCACTGAATCAACATTTTAATGTGATTTTAAAAAGAAATCCACTCTAAATGTGCTAGTACATAAGAGAAAAAAATAGATTGCTAAACTTTGGATTGTAATTAAACTAGCATATTTGATAGAGAGCGTATCATCTGTATCTGGTAAATTCTTTCTTGTGAAGTTTTGATGTGGTGTCCATGAGATTTTCAGAAATAGCAGCTCTCTTCTAAAAACTTTTGTTAATATGTTGGAAGTGTGAGAACAGTTAAGGCACCAGATGTTGAAGTGAACTGTCTGAAGAAATGAAAAAATTCTCAAGGTGCTTTCAGAAGAGTCCACTACAATCAAGAGCTTGTTAAGCACATGAGCAAATTTTGTCCCATGTCTTCATCTAATTACTTTCACTAACTTAGTGCTTTGAAACTTCAACAGCAAACATTGCTTACATATTTTTCTAAATTTAAATTATTTTAAAAGCAATAATAAATTCATTTGACTTTCCAGTTTTTACTGAGCAGGTTTTAGATGTAATTTTAAGACTGTGATGTAAGTAAAAACTAATACTTCAGTTTTTATCTGTCTTGGAAACAATTACACATTTATAAGAGGCTGATTTGTGTTTTTTTTTTATCAAGGTATTTAGTCATTGTGTAAGTAAACTCAAAATCTTGTACTTCATAATTTACTGATTTTTATTAATGCTCATACACACACACACAGAAAAAGTAAGAAAGAAAAAGATTGATTGATATTTGATAGTTTGGCAGTTTTCAACCCTTCTGGGTTTTACAGAGCATTAGATTGGATTCTTTAGAAAGTTTAATCTTTTTGGTTTGGCATCAGCTCCAAGAAGGTCAGAGGCCATCTCCTCTGTGCTGGGGCCATTTACATCTTCTCTTCTATCTCTTTTGTCTGAGAGGAGACAACCTTGCCATCAACCACCTCTTCAACAATTGTCTTGATCTTCTTAACTTTACTTGATTCTGGTAATAAAATTGAACAGGGAATGAATTAAATTCCATGTGTATTGACAGAACAATATTACTGTAGTACAGGCAGCAATCCCACAAATGAGAACATAGATAAGGGCATCTTTTCAGTGCAGTTACCGTGAAGTAAACTTTTGGGGTATGCAGGAGCTGGTTTCTCTTCCTTGGAGCATCCTGAATGTTGCCCCTAATGCTATAGAGGACATTGTGTGGAGTCACTCTATCCCTCCTGATATTTTTGCTTCGGTTTAGCACAAACTTGTAGACCTGAAACCTAGAAACAGTCTTACACTGAAAATGATATTTTTGCTATTAAACTAGATATTTTATTTACCACTCTAGTCTCCCTGTGTAGTCAGTGGAGAGAAGCAGGTGCTTCTGAAGTTCTTTGGAGGATAATTAAATAATTCTCTGTCATTCTCTTGGCTCTTTGAGGAGTCTGTCGGTTTACTTTGGGCACTTGAATTATATACATAAAACTAGGCTTTGTATGGTACTATAAGTTATCTGTTCATGCATTTGATTGCTTTCTTGATGTAAGATTCCACTGGTTGATTATTTGCTGTGTTGTTTTAGTTCAGACTTAGTTCCACAACATTTCAACAGGCAGTCATCAAAAAATAAGGAAGTTGGTGTGACATACCTTTTTCAAGCTCTCCTGCAGATACATCGCGTTCGAAATGTCTGTTCAAATTATAAATTAAAAAGTATCAATATACGGTGCCTAATATGTTGAAGAAAAATCCTTATATGTTTCCTGTACATTTAATCAAGACAGCTAATGTCCTTTCATAGAGACATCTAATGATGTTTGAATGAGTTTTCTCTCTTAAAGGAAAACTTACTGACCATAAGCTATAGGTGAAATTAATCTGCAGACTCATTTCTGCCGTGCTATGACTTCAGCTCACTCTGATGTGACCAGTCTACTTCCTGAGCCAGAATTGCTGACCAGGCAGAATCCTGGCGGGTGAAATACCACTGTCTGCTTGCCCTGCTTTCATAGATGCCTGCTCTTTTCAGTATGGAATATGGGATACTGGACTATCTGAACGTTTAATGTCAGCTCACTTGCACGCCAAACTGACAACGTGTGTTTCCTCACCCGGTGTCCTCTCCCTCCAGCAGACGGCGATATGTGGCGATCTCCATTTCCAAGCGAGTCTTGATATCCAGCAGGATACTGTACTCGTTGTTCTGAGCCTCCATGTCAGCTCGCAGTTGCCTTAGCTGAGCCTCTAAATTGGCAACTGCCTCCTGTATTTGGGTTAGCTGGTAACTGTAACGCGCTTCTGTTTCAGCCAGCGTGTCTTCTAAAGACTTTTTCTGCAGCCAATGAAAAGATCAGAGGTGTGTTATTCAAGATGATACATTTTTGTGTTAAAATAGCATTTTGATTGAAAAAGCCTCTCAGTTTCTATATTTATCCATGTAACTGTCTACTAATCACAGTCCTTATTTCAAGTACTCTTTATTATTTACCATGTTAAGCTCGGACTGTAATTCTAGCTCCACGCCCTGACAGATCTGTCTCCGGCTGGTGATCTCTTTCCTTTGGGCTTCCACCTGTTCGATGATGATTGCTACATCCTGGGTCACTTCTTCTGTCTGAAACGCAAAAACGAAAGGACTGTAAACTGCAGCTAGGTTGACTGAGGTTCTTGCTGACGTTTAATTGACCTTACCTGCTTTTCAAATTGTTCTTTGGCTTCTTGACGATTCTTTTCTGCCATTTCTTCGTATTGCCGTCTCATGTTTTCCATAATGGTTGCAAGATTAACAGTTGGAGCAGCGTCCACCTCTACGTTAACTGAGCCGCCCACCTGTTTGCGCAGTCTGTCAACGTCCTACAGCAATGAGGATTGTGTTAGCAGGGAACTTCCCGTCCTGAACATTCAAAGCAAGTTCAAAATCTACTGACATAGAAGTAATTCTTAAATAGCACCTCAGGGCAAGATAACTTCATCACCTTGTAAATACTGCTTAGTGCACCTCATGTTAGAGCATTTTACTTATTTTGTAGCAATAAATGCTATATGATAGATAAATATACTATAGAAAGATGATTTCCTCAGGACCAGATGTATGGAATGAGTGTAGAAGTCATGGTTCCCATTTGTATACTTTGGTGGGGCAGCAACTGCTCAATCACAAATTATTTTTAAAGAAAACCTTCAGTCCTTAGTTTCTGAAGTTCAGCCTTCGATGCCGAGTAGCTTGGATGTCACTTAGTGCCACGCACGCCAGAAGTGATACAAAGGCTTCAGTGCTGCACAGCACAGTTTTAAATGAGTGGCTAGGCTGGCTATTTTTTTAGGTTGGATCTTTCTAGTACAGTACTTAAAGAACATATTTTCTGTAATGCGACAAGGAATTTACAATTTGGAAGTTGGTAGTATGACACTAAGAGGAAAGTTTGGGCGATGCCATAATTGAGATTTTGTAAACAGTTATTTGAATTTAGGATTTCAGTTTGTGTCTTCACTTGAAAGGGAGAAATAAACAATGAATGTCTAACATTCTTACCTTAGTAGGTCTTTGAAACTAGAAATGTAATGCTCAATTTGAGCTTAGAGTCCTAGGAGATACGGAGTACACATATCTCACTTACAGGTACCTCTGCATGAGTCAGAGCTCCTGTTACAGCCAGTAGAGACCAGTGAGTGTCCCAGTTGGCCAGCCAATAGGTCTTTGCTTTGTGCTGAGCTGAGTCACTCTCTAGGCTGTGTCTGTTTTATTGACTGTCTCTCAGTTGATTATAATCGGTTTCAAAATAGAGGGAGACAGATTCAGATTAGATATTAGGAAAAAATGTTTTACACTGAGGGTGGTGGCACATTGGCCCAGATTGCCCAGAGAGGTGGTGGATGCCCCATCCCTGGAAACGTTCCAGGCCAGGTTGGCCGGGGCTGTGAGCACCCTGATCCGGTTGGAGATGTCCCCGCTCCTGGCAGGGGGTTGGGCTGGGTGGGCTTTGAAGGTCCCTTCCCACCCAAACCCTTCTGTGATTCTATAATAGAATCACACGTGCATTCACATATATAATACTTGAATAGGTGCCTAAATTTTTATATGCTATTCTGGAACTGAAACCCAGTGTAACTGTAATATTCTTCTAGACTAACCAGGAAGATTTCATTATTCCTAGTGAGGCTGGGTTTGTATCTGCCACTTTAAAAAAACCTCTCCCTGACAGTGTTTGGCTGTTCTCACCTCCTCATGGTTCCTCTTAAGAAAAACTAGTTCTTCGTTCACACTTTCAATCTGCGACTCCAAATCAGATTTCGTCAAAGTCAAGTCATCACGGACGCGGATCAGCCCGTTAATGTCACTCTCGACACTTTGCCGGAGCAGGAGTTCATTCTCATACCTGTAAAATAAGGCTTGTTTTGTTCTCATGAAAATGCAACTCTTTGATGTAAATGTTAGAATCAATAATACTACAGCCTTAGTTGTAAAATTTTTCTTTTTATTAAACTTTATATTAGAAAACTTTTACTTCTCAGCTTTGATACTAATAACTAGAAGCTTTCGTGAATAAGAGGAGCATGAAAGAGAATCTATGAAATGATCATGGAACTTACTTCAGTCTAAAATCATCAGCAGCCAGTTTGGCATTGTCAATCTGCAGGACAAGCCTTGCATTTTCCAACTGTGCAGCGCCAATCTAAAAAGGAATGGTTGAAAAGGAATGGTTGAAAAGTGATGTTTGCACATAAATGCACACTTCATCCATTTCTGGAAATTAATCCTGCATGTGGGCTTCATCTGGCTTAACTTTATCTGTCTGTTAGTCATCTAGGTTTAAGCTAATTCCCTCTGAAGTGCATAGAAGGAATTCGGGTTCTCCAAAAGGCAAATTATCCTGTCATAAAATAGACATATAAAATAGTTGGGATGAACTGCTGACTGGAAGGGATCTACTTTTAAAGGATGAGAAATAGAACGGGTGAAAAGTATGAGGGGAAGGATTTAAGGAAGTTCACTGGAACCATAATTCGACAAATGTGTCAGCTGATAGTTGTGGGAATATTTTATGGTTTATAGAGGTAATTTACTATTTCAAGTAGTGATCTGTTATTTTTTTTCGGAGCATTTGGCATCCTTTTGTAAAAACACTTTGAAATTGACAGATGCTAAATTGTATTTAAATATGTGTAAATTACCATCAGTACTTTCACTGATTAAAATTACCTAAGGCAAATATAATAGAATTCATTAATTTTGTTGCAAAGATTTTTCCTGTATGAGATTACTCACATCTGCAGACATGTACTTAGTATTCTAAATTAAGTAAAATCTGTCACTAATTTTTATCTGATCAAACTAAAGCATTTTTTTCCTTAGGTGAGACAACTGCAATTTGGAAAAGTACATTTTGTACAACAGATTATTATCTATCTCCCCAGTAATTGCAATAAATATATTTATAGGTGGCTATATGGTATCTTACCTTATTTCTGAGATCTTCAATGGTTTTAAAGTACGAGCTATAGTCATGCCTTACGTCTACGCTGTTCTTCTCATGCCACTCCTTGATCTGCTGTTCAATCCGGGCGTTTGCCTTTTCTAGAGAATGCACCTTCTCCAGATATGAAGCCAAACGCTCGTTTAGATTTTGCATAGTTGATTTCTCATTGCCAGCCAGCAGCACATCATTACCAGTAATGTTAAGCTGGAAGTTCCCACCAAACCCTTGTCCGTAGTTGGTGCTGGTAGATATGCGGGTGCCAGAGCCACCAGCTCCCCCGTAGACGCTGGGTGCCTGGACCCTTTGGGTGGTCACTTTCCTGGAAGTTAAACCACTCACACTGGGTGCAGTGGATTGGAAGCGGGTGCTTGTACCCCACTGAAAGCTTTGGTTAGAGAACGCCATTTCTTCTTCGTCTTCTGAAATGAAACAGCTGAATCTCCACAGGTAGAGAGCAGCTGAAGTGAAGAGCAGTGTGTGCCCTGTAAACCTTTATACTTGTTTCGAAGAGGAAGAACAATCATTGTAAACCCCACCTCTGTTGACACATAATGTAACTGGTGTCAGCACAAACAGCACACAGCGAATTGCCCCCACAGTCCATGTCATGTAAAAGGCTTTTCCTCTGTTCATCTATGTTTGATAAGAGCTTCCCAGCTCATTTGCCTTGCTTTTTTATTATTTTGACTAAAAGATGAAACACAAATGAACTGTTGAATCATTTATAGCAGGATACCTGCAGCCACGCTCGCTATAGTCCTTTTGAACAAAGAAGTAGATTCTTACCCCCATGTGCACTGTATAACATTTAAAATGAGAGCTGACTGTATGTGACAAGAGACTTAAAATATTTATGTTTGCAATCAAGTGTATATTTCTGTTGAGTAAACAGTAGTTGAGGCCTCAGGACAGTCCAGAGCACTGTATAAATTATTAGAAAGGAGGCATCTGTAACTACAATGTTAATTCATTTTATCGTAAGCACAAACCAATATCCATACTGTCGTTGGAAAGTGAATGTTGTAGTTAGCTTGCATTGAATATGTGTTTGTTTAGTATTAGAAAACTGTTACAAGTTGAACTCTAGCTTTCAATGCAGTTGAAATGAAGCCAAAAGAGTATCGCTTTGTCCATAAATAAATAGAAACAAATCTTCATTGCCCACTTTATTTCATGTCTGAGATGCTGAGGCCCATAGAGTGGCAGGAGGTGTTGAGATCAAGCTTCCAGCATAACTAGCTTCCAGGAGTTAAAGCAAAACAAGCATCCTTCCTTCCTCGTCGGTGTTCCAGAGAGAGAGGCTACCAGCTAACGAGTTCCACTGCTCGGTGTTCTGTCGCAGACCCCGGTGTTAATGTTCATTAGCAGGAAATCAGCTCCCTTTTTTCAGTGCGTGAAGAAACCCAACAATCCTATTTCTAATTGTACTGAGGTTCCTCAACTGACTATGGCGTATACTTTAATACAGAAAATGCAGATACAAAATGGAAAGCAAGGGAAGAAACTGGTTGCTGAGAGAGTTGGTAGTGCTGCAGGAAAGCAGGTGGTGCATTGGGACAGTACGTAAGTGGAGTTCCTCAGGGCATTGCACTGGCAGTACCTTAGTGTATTATTAATGTACAATTAACACATATTGCTTGTATTAGTGAAAACAGCTGCTCTACATTCGGATCTTCAACCCTGGGGCAAGGAAATTGGTGAGACACCAAGCCCTGGACACATTAAACTGTGTATTGGAAGCATCTTCAGGTTTCTGAGAACACCTAACTGGGATATTAGTGAATCAGTACTGCTAAGTTTTTTAAGTTTCTGTGCTACAGATTTGTCTAAGTAGTATTGGATCAAGACAAAGAATTAAGCTGTCATATTTGGCTCTTCCAAAAACATGCATCTTCCAAACCAAAGGGATCAGCGTTCAGGGCAGAATTTTTTTGCTGGAGGATGCTGTGAATTGTCTTTGGACCTTGAACTTCCTTGGGTGTAACTGATAATGAAAAACATTTATGGCAGTTGAAAGCAAAGTACACTAGCCATGTCATTTGGACTGTCACTATGGAAACTCGAGGTGGGTCATCTTGTGTTCATTAAAAATATCCAGACTGAGTGAGAATCCATCGTGTAAGTAGGGCAGAGCTTACACCTTTGAAGCTCTAAGAGGAGTACAGCAAGACATCCTGCTACAGCGTCCTGGTTTTGGCTGGGATAGAATTAGTTTTCTTCCTAGCACCTGGTAGCTTACATCTCTTGGCTATATATTTCACTGCCTAGATCTCTGGCAGTACTTTATCATAGTCTATTTAAGAGGAAACATTCTGCTTCGTCTCCTTAGTATTTGTTAAAGTTAGTCTCCATGTTACCTTGATGGTGTTTTTCCTAAACATCACTTGAAGATGCCATTTTTTATTCTATTGAGAAAATGACAAAGGTTATTTGTTAGGTTTCATGTTTGCCTATAAATGCAAAAAGATGTCATCGAAAGTCTAGATTGGCTTTTATGGGTCAAATTCCCTATCTTTGTATTCATAACCATCCCACCTCCGTAGAGAGAAGCACCTACATAGTTTAAATATCAAAAGCTAATTGTGTGTGTTTAGAAATGTAAGAATAACATAAAATTACATTTCAGATTGATAGAGAAATAAAATTCACTGATACATAAAAATTTCTAAACTTTTCTCAAACTTCCCCTTATACCCTGATCTGAATTAAAGTGGGCATCAGGATTAGGTCAGACATTTGCCTTGTCTTCTGACTCTGCTACTTTATGGCAAGCTGAACCTTCAACAATTATTTCTCTTCCAGAATCCTCTTCACTATTAAGCAAAAGTGTTTAAGGTGTATGCAACTGGAAAGGCAGAGCAATAGCCTCATGCAGACTTAGTATGAAAAGATATTGGGCTGAATTTTCTTAGCATTCTTTTTCTTTTCTTCTCCAAATCGCTAACTTTAAATTTCTCTAGTCTTTCCATTTTGTGTATGCCTCTGATCCAAATAATAAGCTGGATTATTTGCAATAATATTTACTAAGATCAGGATAGGTATCCAGAGGTGGGTTTTGCTCCTGTTTTTTAGTTCAATGCAGTTTTTTTCATGGAGTATGTCTTGAATGGTTGTATAAATCAGTGGAAACTGCGAGCGTGAGCACCAAAGACTGCATCTGCACCAGGAAACGAGACCAAGGCAGGGCCCACAGCCTGGCTGGAGGGCGAGCAGCTCGCCACGGCTCATCTTCAAAGCTGCACGGCTGTCGGCTGGGAGTGGTCACTGCCTCTTGAACTATGCCCAGGTATTATCTGGAAGAATATGGGCTGCCTTATTATTTAAATTTTTTTCTTATTTTATTGGTTGAAACAGTAAGTTATATAAATAGGTTTTGAGCAACCTAAAAATAATATTCTCTGATCTCTGTGGTTTTGATCCATGTTAAAGAAGTGCTGTGAACACTTTCCTGCTGTTTTAGTTCAGCAGTGCGGTTTCCAACTCCAGACTCCGTTGTGAATGCTCAGTAGAGGACAGGCTGTGGATTCATGAGTAACCCTTCCTTTCAGTGACGCGCTCCGTCAGAATGGTTTGTGTGTAGTCGCAATAAAACATACATAGCAACACTCATAAATTGTTTGATTTCATGAAGAAATCTCACCTCTGTGATGGAAGTTTAATGTATGTTAGAGAGCAATGAAGATAAGTCCTGCAGGGTTATGATAACATGTGCATACCGTTTAGTATTACTCACCTTTACTAACCAATCATGGGTAACCAGTCTTGAGAGTTCAAGGAAAAAAGGCACACCCAGCTTTGGTTCTGCATTTATGCTGCCTTTAGGTGGGACATATGCTTTTCTTTTGGCTGACCTAAAGATTTCAATAAAGAAAAGTCTTTTAGTTCGGTCTGTAGTGGTGATCCGTTCTAGAAGTGACATGCAATGCCTGTTTATTCGTCCTTGGAACTGTATTGCTGATCTCAGTTTGGATTTTGTGTCATTAGAATTTGAATCTGAATGATCTCTTACAATACAGTCCTGAACTTCCAGTGTACAAAGTGCATTCAAGGAAGAGGAATTCCTTGTCAATATTCCAGCCATCTCGCAGTGTTCAATATTTCTGTATCTAAGAAATTCCTCTCCTTCTCTTCTTAACCTACTTGCCAGAAGTTACTTCTTGATTTATACCACACAACTGGTTTACAGCCAAGGGAACAGTTGTAAGATGAGCTTTCAGGGGAAAATCAGGCTAAATTTTTAATGTAGTTGTGAGCCAATAGCAGATTTTAAATTAAGAATTTTCTGAAGGAGTGAAAAAAGTACTGAGGACAATGCTTCACCCTGAAAAGAAACTATCTTTGCACCATTTGTTATTGCAAATGCTGCACCCTTGAACACTGCTCTCTCCAAAGAGTAAAGAAAGATGTTTTGTGTTTTGCTGAATGTGATCGGACGAGAGAAAGGTGGAGTCACTCAACTGGAGTCACTTATACGCTGAATATTTACAGCACAAGACCTTACACTGTCTTCCTCACATACGTATTTTTCCCTCTTTTCCCTCTCCTTTTTGTCTTTTGTCCAATGAAAATATCTTAGTCATCAAACCACTACACCTTATTTCTTTCTGCTTTGAGCTTTTGACCAGAGAGGTAAATTTAAAACATGACTTTAACTAGTATGATACTTCAAGAAGTGTTCCAGATCTTGGAGTGGTGCACAAGACAATGTGGTGGTTACATCCTTCCCCAACCACAGGCTGAAAATGAAAGTCAGGAGCTGCCTTTCCTGTCTTAGCTGCTCTCCTCGAATAGAATCAGATTTCAGGGCCAACAATAACAGCTCCAGGCCATACAAATGAACCTTCTTCTTTTTTTTCCCCTAAAAGTGTCATTAACACCAGCTCTAATATAATCTAAAACACTACCAGGCAGATATTTTTCCCTTGTAAAATTATGCAACTGAGGTGTTAGTGGAGTGAGAAAACCAGTAAGCTGGAGAATATTTCGGCTTGCTGGTTTTCTCAGTTCCGTAATGCTGGAATAGTTCAGTACCCATGAGAAAATATTACATATTTATATGAGTCAGTAAGCAAATACACTTTTCATGGCGCTGTGCAAATATATATGTACATTGTTAGTACACCATAAAAGGTACAAACACACTGTAGTGCACATATTCACATTTGTGTAGATTTTTTTTCCCTAGCTTTTAGAAAAAAAAATAATCCTTGTGGTTTCAGGGACTGATTTGTATCACACTTGGAGCCCTCAAACCTGGAGAAAAACTTAACTTTTTTTCAAGGGTATAATGGCACTCATAACTGTCAGGAGTTGTCTGGACAGTTGCATGACTGCATCATTTTTGGGGGGGAGCACTCTGCTAAATCATCCTTTCAGTGCATTCCGGTGACCGCATGGCATCCCCTCTCCCAGTATCCCAGTAGAACCAGCAGCAAACTATGGGCTGTTTGCTTTGTAAAGAGAAGGAGCCCGAAATACCGTCCCAGCTTCAGGAGCTGTGTAAAGGACTCCCCTTGAGAACGTTGTGCACTTTTAGGAATGTCCATTACAACCAGTACTTCCACAGAAGTTTCCAGTTCAGAGCTGTTGGCTAGCCTTACGAGTCTCCGGGAGGCACGGCCGCAGAAGGAGCGGATCCTGCGCCGACGCTCAGCGCGGCGGCTGGAGCAGAGCCACGGTGCGTATGTATCTGCTTGTCGCTAGAGGCCACCGCATGCCTTCTGAAAAGAGTTATGCGGGCACATCCACCTACGTTCGCTACAGCGGGAGAATCCATGCTGGAACCTGAGCGTGGTTAATGAAATTCATGGATTACATAACAAATTTTCACATATTACCTACTTCTCTGCTCCTATATCCAGAAGAAAAATTTTTTGCATAACTCTTGTGGCCAAATGTTTAAAGTAATATTTATCTTCTGAGCCGCAAGCTGTAATTACAGGAGTTTAGCGTTGTGTATGGCAGTGAATTTGTAAGCAGCGGCAGCAAATATTATCTATCTTTCTAAATCTTGAAAGCTGATTTTTGAGGACAGGAATGTTCATTATCCCTTCGAATTATGCCCCTTCCTTTGTGACCGTTGCTTGAGTGTCTTAATTTTTAGACAGCAACAAATTCTAGACATTAGAGAACAGGTTTATTTGGTTTAGTTTTTATGGGTTTTTTTCTGCACTGGAAATGTTATTTCAGTGGAACTGGAAATGTTTTTTCCAGTGGAACACGTCCATTCACAAAAGCTCTTCGTAACTGTCTTGAGACTCTTCTGTGGTGAGATTGACTAAGAAACAGAGCCCGGGCACTGAAACGGCTTCCAAAAATCGGTACTGTCTCACTAATACGGAATGAAAAAAGTGGTTTTCCTGCACTGATAACTTTAAAATTGTAATTTCTGTCTATGTGCAGCAACATTACATATTTCTTTCTTTGAGATTACTGTGGCGAGAATTGCTTCCAGTGTACTTGTTTTATGCATTTTATGCTTTTATTTCTTGTATGCTTGGTTCAGGGGTATCGCTCTTAGCAAAACCTGGTACTGTTCCTCTAAAAGTAGCAGACTATTAACTTCTCTCCTAAAGACGTACTGTATAGTTTGGCAGGTGCTTCAGCTGTTTGTTCCTCTTTCTTTTCCCTACCTACTCGAAGTAATTATTCCTCTAAATTGAAATACATTTTTCTCATTTTTCTCATTTTTCTTCCTCCTTTTTGTTGCTTTCCATAGAGCCTATTAACAGCCTATCAAATTAACTCCTTTTGACTTGTCCTTAGGACGTTAGAAAGCAAAAAAAAATTACCCCTGAAGTCTAGATAGTTATTAAAAGTGTCCTTACCACAGCTGATGGTATGATTTTATGCCTTTAAGCTTCTGATGCATATTCAGACTTTCAAAAGGCAAATTAATATGTCCAGGAGAAGCAGCCATGCACCTGTTTCCCCATTAGGTCACGCCTGGTGCTGTGAGCATCTACCATGGGCGCGGTCCGAACTGTAATATATTGATGCGAGTTGTTCGTGGGATATTTTAACGAACAATTCTTTTATGCCAACCCCTGGATGTGTGGCTCAAGTAGGTCACTTCACTGTAGCTATACAATTAAAAATATCATAAAAATACAAGTTGAAAAGAAACAAAAAACAATTTACTGAGGAAGGAATTATGAGGGAGCAATACATAGTAAAGCATTACTTGTGAGTGCGCAAAGCCAAATGTACAAGTAGAGTCAATAATTAAGATGCTTTTGCTGTATAATTCAGGACGTGGGGAGGACGAGGGGGGTACGGGCCTCTCAAGCATTATTCTTTCCTTGCTTTTCCGTCTATAGATCCTTCCCTTTTCTAAATGATTCATGCACAGGATCAAGCATCTCCCAGCCAAACTTTAGAAACCTTTATAGGTCAGGGTGTGGACATTGTGAAATGTTTTACTGGCTCTTCTACCTATTCTCTCTGCTTCAATAATAGCATGCAAACAGTGTTTTTAGCAGTGTTGTAAATGCTAGATTTTCTTTTCTTCTCTTTCTGAAATGACTTCATTAATTTTGCCTCTGTATTTACAAGGCAGGCAGAAAGCAAAAAATTTGCATTCTACAGAAATGTCTTGCTCATAAAGAAGAAAGAAACCTGCCAATGTGCGGCCACATCACCAGAAAGAATGTGTGATTAATCGCACAAACCATGGCTGCATTACCTCACTGCAAACTTCTTCCAGAGGATCAACAATTCACCTACCAAAGCTGCCTATTGTAATCCACCTCAGTAAGTTTTAACATTTCTCCAAGTGAAATGAGCTGTGACTCATCCACATTCTGGAGCGCGTTCAAGTCTGTTATAAATCACGCTGGAGAACTATTTAGTGCAGGACTTCCTTAAATGGCAGGTGAAACTACAAGAGGTGATTTGTGGATGCTGATGGTTTCAGCCTCCTTTTATAGCCTGCGAGTTCCTGTGTCTTGTTAGTTTGCAAAAGTGTTGTTACATCATTCACTTAGGCTGAGAAATGACTTTATCTCCTACTGATTTTTTGCTATCCTATTCCATTTATGGGGAATAGAATATATTCATTTGAGTGTGTTATTTTTTATGATACTTCACATTTTTAAAATTGCAGTTTGTTTGGGCCTGGATCTTTCATTTCCTTGATACTAAAACAGCACTTCTGTGTATATTTAATACCGAAGTAGAATTAATTCCAGCTGGCAGAGTCCAATCAGTTTTAATACAATGAATTACTAAAATAGTTTTTCAAGCAATACAATATCACACTCCTGAAAATTTCCTTTCCTTCAAGACCCTGATCTGAGACTTAAGAGAAAGAAGCACATATGCCATCTCTTTTTTAAAGTTTCCCGAGTGCTACAAAATCACCAGAGACACATAGACGTCATGTTCTGTACAGGACTAGTGTTCATAGGACTGTTGGCACATGGAGATTGGAGAACATCATCAAACTATGTGCAGGGTCTTGACCAGCAGTACACACTTGACATGGATCAACCCAATTATCTCTGCAGCGCGATCAGATACAGAAAGCATTGCTGTAACTGGGGAACGGCTCTTTGCGGAAGCTGGGTTATCTAATGGCTGGGTTAGTAGAAGCTGTGAAGTGATGAATTCTAATTTAGTTGCTATCAGTGACTTTCTGTGCAGCCTTGAGCAAGTTGTGTCATCTCTTTTTCCAATTTCTCAAGCAATAAAATGGGAATGATACTACTGCCCCCATTCATTATCATCCCAACTTCATCTCTCAGCGTGTTGTGAGAAAATGTAAACAGTGCATGCAAGTGCTAAATATTAGTATCATTATTTATTATTTAGGGTGCAGACCTACCCTAATTACATTTAGAAATGCATAACTTGTCTACCAGAACCTGTTGGAGCAAGTCCAGAGGAGGCCACAAAAATGATCAGAGAGCTGGAGCACCTCTTGTGAGGCCAGGCTGGGAGAGCTGGGGCTGCTCAGCCTGGAGAAGAGGAGGCTCCGGGGAGAGCTGAGAGCGGCTCCCAGTGCCCAAAGGGGGCTGCAGGGAAGGTGGGGAGAGACTCTTCAGCAGGACCTGCTGTGAGAGGATGAGGGGTGATGGTTTTATATGAAAAGAGGGTGGATTTAGACTTGATATAAGGAAGAAATATATTTTGGCGCAGGTTGCCCAGAGAGGCGGTGGATGCCCCATCCCTGGAAACGTTCCAGGCCAGGTTGGCCGGGGCTGTGAGCACCCTGATCTGGTTGGAGATGTCCCTGGGGTTGGACTGGGTGGGCTTTAATGGTCCCTTCCGACTCAAACCGTTCTGTGATTCCGTGAAATTCAGAAATAATGAATAACCATTAGATACAGGGCATCGCATGGCTGGTGACACTGTATCATAAGGTGTGCGAAAAAAGGGAAATCTGCAATTTTACATAGTATTCTAAAGCCATGAAAAATTCTCCAGAAGTAAGTCATTTTTGCCATGGAATACTTGCTTTCATTTAGAAAACAGGATATAGTGTAACCAATATTTCTATGTTTAAGGACTAATTGGTTTACACCACTTAGTAAAGACAGCAACTGGACCGGGTGTGTTAGAGCCATCGATGAGGGATGATGTTAGTAAACAGTGAACCATGAGGTCAGCGTTGTGAGCCGTACCGGTCTGGCCGTTACGGGATGCAGTGACACAGTTGTGAGAGAAGGTTACAACCATCAGAGCGGTGGAGCGGAGTGGGAATTCCGCTTTACGTCTTCAGCCGGTGCCATTTGGACCACAGCTGAGCATAACACAGGAAGGCAGGGAGTGCACCTCAGCTCTGCGTGAGAGGAAGCTGGGACGCGGATAAAGCCCGTGCGTTTCTCCAGAATGTGAAATGAGGACAGACACGTTCTACAAAGCACTCCAATCATTCATTTTCCTTCTTCTTTCTTTGTAGTTTAGCACAATCAAAACCTAGTGCAAAGCATAGATACTTTCCTTTGCTTTAGAAATAAAGGGCTACTTAGAAGTTTTTATAATTATTTGTATCACAGCAATGTGGTTATGCTCTGTAAAACTGATAAATTAATATAGCTTTAAATAACACAGAAAATTGTTCGAGAAAACCTCGGCACATTTTGTTCAGATGCTACAAACACCAGATCTGGCTTGTTGGATCTGGTAAGCCATAAGGAAGGACATTGCTAATTAGCCAAGAGTTACTGATCCTGTATTACAAGTTTTACCCAATTTAAAGAAACCATTAGGTAATCCATTCAGTGCTTTTGGGATCTTTGTGCAACAAGGGTGGAGAGTTGAGGGGGGGGCAGGCGAAAGGGAATAATGAACTGGTCCTAACATGCCAGTAAGAAAACATTGTATCATAGAGATGGCCTTTGTTTATTTTAAAACTGCTTTTTCTTTGAAATTTTCACTTTGTTTTGTGAGCTGTGTTTCAAAGCAGAGCAGGTAACAGGGCTCCTTTCTGAAAGTCCCTTCTGAGTCGGTATGAAAAGGTACAACGGCAATTTGGGTCATGAATGTGAGACTGCCCTGAACACCCTGCTTTGGATGCAGACGGTGACTTTGGCATGCAAATCCGTACGCACACTCATGCTCCATTTTGTTTCTCTTCCTTCTACTTTACAGGATTCCTCGTCTAAAGAGTCCTAGTCATGTTTCTCTCTTTCTTGCTCAGTTTTTAGCATTGCATATCACGGGAAGTTTTGCTGTTGCTCTGAGGGTCTCCTGCTGAGGCGGTCGTTGGGCCAACGTGAGAAAGGGCAAGAAGCTTAGATTTGGGTAACGAACTTGGGCCTCTGCTTACATTCGTATGCCCTGCATATACCAGTCTGTCCTGACTGCAGACCCATCAACAAAACCAATGAGCATTAATGTGATAGCAAATAACGTTGCTTTGAATTAAATGGGTCACTGAGAAAGAATGAGAGTATCTGGGAAAGTATTTATAATCTTTGAAGGACTCTGTAGAGACAGTTAAAGAAAATTTCTCTAAAGCTGAAGAATAAATAAATAAATCTTCCTAGGGTGACTATTTTACAGTAAAGTGTATAACAATTTTATAGTAAAGTGTATTTTACAACAATTTTACAAATAATGCTGTTTTAAATGGTGACATTGAAAAATTGTATACAGGGTAGTCTAAGAGTTTTGCTTATGTAAATGTCACCTGTGACTTGTGTCAGCTCTGTTCCTTCTTTTTTGCTTCCTTCTACTTTTATACCTCCTGAAAGAATGAGGCCCTTGTAGTCGTGGCCTGTGTCAGTAACACTGCCACTTCGGGCTGGTGCATGTGTAATAAAAAGCAAAATCAGAAATTCCAACGACCAGAAAAGTAATGGAAAAGAATTTATTGGCTGCAGTGAGGTATATGATGAGAGATATAAGATCAGGAGAAAAACTGAGAGATTATTCACTTTAAATTACAGTTAATTTGCAGAGCAATAAATGAATCACAGCTGGAGATCCGTACTCCGGTGAGATGTGCATAATACATACATTTCCAGCTTAGCCATTTTCATGGAATAGCTTTTCTTCGGCATTTTGGACTAGCTCTTTAAACTAACAGTATCAGCTGAACCTAGCTCTGTATGGCACTGTTCATTAGCAGCCTGCAGATCATTTTAGGAGAGAGTTGACGGTGGTATCCCCGTTTTACACGCACGGAGACCAACACACAGCAGGTAGTTGCACACAAGGGCTGTCAGAGCTCAGCCTGCTAGGAAAGGCAGTAGTTAGCAGAACTTTGTCCTTCATGCTTGCTGGTGGATCTCGTTGATGGTGGAGGCTACCACCTGCCCATTCACGCTGTCATGGACAATTGCTTTGATCTTTCGGTTGGTCAGCCCAGCATCTTCTGAAAGGAACAGGAAGGTTAATTAAACAAGAAGCAATGCTGAGACAAGATGATGCAGGGAAAGCTTCATTTACAGTAATTTACCAGCTACCTCCTCGCCTGATTTATCTTTACATGTTTCCTTTTAAGTCAATACTTATTATTGCTCTTTGTGAAATGTAGGGCCAGAAAGTCACCCTGAGTCTTGTCCCGGTCAGGGCAAATGAATAACACAGCTACATCCCAGCCAATGCAAATCTGACTTCAGAGCAGATTAACCGAAACGTCCGTAGGTCATGCTCACGCCAGAATATGAGTTTCCAGACATGCAGATTTTCTCTTTGCTCTCAAGCCCTAACACTCTTTTAGTCACCAAATTGAGTCTCCGTGCCTCCTCATGCACCATGAAAGCTTTAGTCTTGAGTCTGAGCTTTGGACAATGTGTCTGACTAAGAGAGGCCACCTGAAGAGTAGTCCAGGAACGGGCAGACGCAGCAGAATGTGCTCTGTAGCGCAGCGCTTCGCAAGGCCGGTGAATCACTGAAATTATTCCCAAGTATGGCTTACACGAGAATTAACTGCCGTGTAAACCTTTCATAGTTCGTTCACGTAAGGTTAAAATCATTCTGAGTAACATTTGATTGGAAATGACAATAATTAAGAGTTACTATAGAGGACAAAATAAGGGACTTTTACCTTTAGCTTTTGATTCAGGTGTTCTTGCTATCCTGTAAAGATAATGAAACAGAGAAAAAATAATCATTATACTAATTTCACAAAGTTATTCATCCCCTGCTTCTCACTGGTTCTAAGGAGACCTCATACCACTATGAAAAGAAATAAAATTAAAAAAAAAAATTAAAAAGAATAATGTTTTTATACCACAAGATATTTTCCTCTTTACTAGTCTTAGGTACAGATACTCTCACCTTGAACAGTTCCTGTGTACGTTCAGAATTGCTTCTGCTGCGGACAGTGCGTTATTTCTCATAATTCTGGGAGTTCTGAGTTGCTCAAGTTGATCCTGACAAATAGCCCTGTACTTGGTGCCACCCTGCCCTGCCTCCCTTCAGATTTTGAGTTACAAAGGCTGCCAATCCTCCTTTTTTGGATTTCCTGTCAGTAAGACGTACTCTGCGTGTAAGATGATGGAATAAGGAATAGAGAGGCCCAATTCTGAACACGGAGATTTCGGAAAAGGCAGAGATGGGGAAACCAAACCACCCATCAAGAGAGGGGCACGCTGTACAGATTTTGTGTGCTGGTATTGGGAGCTGCAGATGGCTGCCCACAAAAGATCTAAACTCGTCCCCAGGTTTCTTTTTGATCTAGAACTTGTTTTGAAGATTGGAAGTGACTGAATTTTACTGAAGTTGGCATTTTTTCGCATGCTATGGGAATGTAGAGGTTTTTTTTTTTTTTTAATAAAAAGTTATGTTCATTTACGTGATCCAAATTCCCTGGGTACAAGTTTCTCTGTATATTAAGTGGCTCAAGCTTTATATTATGATCCATCACATTAAAATACCAACCCTTGATGTAGTATGGAGCTCACAAGCTTTGATTAAGCATAAACAAACAAACAAATAAATCACCCAAATATGAGAACTCTCTTCTCATCTATTCCAGTCAGGGCGGCTTTGCCTTACCCGTCAGCATTCCCTTCCAGCAGCAGGCGGTAAGTGGAAATTTCCTTCTCCAAGCGGGTTTTGATCCCAAGAAGAACCTTGTATTGGTTATTTTGCTGCTTAATGTCATGGCGAACCTGGCTTAGCTCTTCCTCACATTTGGAGATGATCTGCTGCATGTTTTGAAGCGCAGCAGCGTAGTAATTCCGGGTGTCGGCCAAGGTGTCTTCCAGCATATGCTTCTGCAGGAGCAGATAATACCAATGCTATGACTGTTATTTTTGTGGTAGATATAATGCAGAAATGGCCGCTAATTTGGTCTCTAGCTAGAAGATTACAAAATTAAGACTGTGGTAATTTAAACACATATGCATTTGCTTGACTGTTCATGTGAAGACATCTGAATTATGTCGTGTGTGCATAATGGGAGGCAAAACCTGAGTCATTCGTCCCCACCATACTTCTGCTCAGCCTGTGCTCCTGTAACTGGTGGCTCCTCAGTCATTTTCTGCATTCGCTCTTCAGAATTGCCCCAAAGTCTCCCAAGTCATGGACATGTGAGCCTTAACCTGTACAAGAGCTGAGTAAGATTTTTGAAGATTCTCCACCCCCATTTTTTCACAGTTGCTATATTTCATACATTATAATAGGGGTTGTAAATATGAAATTTGTACTACTATCTGTCTTCCTGGACATTTTTTCTTTTTAGATCACGGAGTCAGCTATCCCATCTCTTCTTTTTCTTCTCCTCATATTTTATTCTAAGGAGAGACATAAATTTTTCACTTCTTGGTGATAGTTGTGAATCTATTTTGCAATTTTTGGCAAAGTCAAGCACGGTCCAAATCCCAATTTCACTTTAATAACTACAATGAAGTTATGCTAGGCTATGGATTTAAATGAAGAAGTGGTCCACGACAGTTTCTGAGAATGTATGAAGCAACAGTGACCAGCTAGAGATGTCTGCAATAGATACCTTACTCATCTGTGCCTGCAGCTCGATGTCCAGGGACTGCAGAGTCCGTTTTAGATCCTTGATCTCGTTCTCATTGCGCTGTATCTCTTCTGGATTGGGGGTTGCTGCCAGAGACATAGCTGTGCTCTGTGGAGCAAAATCAAGAGAAAAGCTTACTCATCCTGGCCGTTCACGTACAGCAGGAGACAGCAGGTCTTTGGAATGAGCAGAAAATAGCTGTTACCTGTTCTTTGTACCAACTGTCGAGGCTTTGGCGATTCTTTTCAATTATGGCTTCATAATCTTCTCTTATTTCTGCTAGAATCTTGGCTAAGTCTGCAGGAGGTGCTGCGTTTACTTTTACATTGACTTTGAAGTCTTGTGAGGAGCGATTTGCTTCCATATCCTACTCGTGTATTAGCAGAGGAAACAAGCAGACTGGTTTATGAAAGTGGAAAGTTTTCATTCCTGTCTTGTCTTCTTCAGTTTCATCCTCTCACAATAGCCAGAATATTTTTTTTTTCATTGCAGTAGATTAAGTATTATATATATTCAGTTAATCCTATTAGGAAATTTTGTATATGGATAATCCTATGACATGACTTAAACCAGTGGCTTACATCTGCTTCTCCGGCAGAACTGCTAGAGAACTCAATTAAAAACATGTGAGAAGGTCTTTCCATATAATGTTTCTGGCAGATACATGCTTAATGCAGAAGTACTGACATTTTTCATTGATTTATCTATTAGGAACCCAAAGCCTTTGATTAAAATCTAACAGTAACTTCATCTTTCTTACCCTGTATGTAATATTTATGGAACTATAACTCAGTTTACAGGAGAGTAATGTAAAAGCTCTATGTAATTGTTAAAGGAATAATTGGATTAAAGCATATAATTACTGTGTAAACAACATAATTACAGGACAAGTCAAGCAGGTAGGGTAACATTCCTTTTGGTGTAGCACAGTCTTGTGTGCGAGGTACCATTTTCAGAAGCGCCCAGGCAAAGCAGCATTGCGGGGTATGACATCACGGCCTCCGAAATGCAGATCAGCTGGACACACTGATGTCTCTGCTGGTCGCCCTGCTTCCCAGATCTGTTTTAGTACAGATGTTCAGTGGTGTCCTTGGCTAGAAGGGGGTCAGCCAAAGACAGCTTCACCTACTGCTGCGTAACCCTTGTGTTTCTCTTCTCCTTTTCAATAATCACAGATACTGAGTAGGATGTTTGGTTCTGCGTTGGGTAATAACTGAAACCAGCATCAGATCACGCAAAAGGAAGACAGCACGTTGTCAGGCAGTGGCATTACACCGGGGCAAATAACAGAGACCACTGTGGTATAGCTCTGTGAAAATTCAGAGCCGCACCTTTTTTTGACAATTATTATCTAATTATTGTGCTTAGGCTTTTGCAAGAATAAGTAAGTTTACTTGACTTCACCAACCATTCTTTTTAATTTCAATCTTTCGAGAATTCAAGGTCCGTTTAGTTGAGGTCAGCCTGCTCTAGGTGACCCTGCTCGAGCAGGGGGAGCGGACAAGGTGACCTCGAGGGATCCCTTCCAACCCCGACCAATTCGCTGCTTCTGTGATTCTGGGAAAAGCTGTATCCAGAACTCAGGGGAACGCCTGTGATCAGTAAATCCAGTAACATTTCTTGTTTGCTTGAAATCTCTGTGTACTTATATCTATTTCTGAGAGCGTTTCTATTCAATATGTGAGTTATTATTAGCTACGTATGGCAGATGGGTAGGTGACTGGAAAAGAGTGGGAGAATATAGAGCAATTTGTTATCCTTTCTGAAATCCCAATTTAATTGGCACAAACTTTGTGCCTCATCTGACTGTCATTGGCTTCTTTAGGAACATGATTATGTTCTGAATCATCAATCCCATTTATAGATTGTGGATCTTACTCAAAGCTAATTACACGGTAGCAAAGATCTGAGTGATAGGATTTTACCAAGTGGAACTTTTTCTACCTCCTCATGGTCTTTCCTCCTGAGGATGTGCTCTTCTCTCAAGCCTTCAATTTCCATTTCCAGATCTGTTGTGACAATGGTCAGGCCATCGAGCTCCTTACGCAGGTTCTCAACATCGAGCTGCACTCCCTGCCTGCGAGACTTCTCTGCTTCGTACCTTATGAGGAAAAAGAAGATGCGTGCTCGTTGAGAACGGACTGTTTTCTACCTTCTTGTATATGTAGTGTCTTAGAGAAGTGGACTGCTTAAGTTCTGTATGTAGGGGACTGGAGAGAACAGAAAACCAAGGAAACAAATTCTGTTTCTAGATTTTGTTCTTTGAATATTCTTGAATAGTCTTAAAAATAAGATGGGTTTCATTATTCTTTTCCTTTCTTCCTCACAACTCCTCCTATAGAGTATGAAATAATTGCTCGCTCTTTCATTTTCCTTTTTTCATTTTAACATTCACCAGGTCGTGAAAGCTTTTGAGAATATAATTCTCAAAAATTTGCCAAGAAAGATGTGGAAACTGTATCAACAATCAATGCTTTCTGTAGTTTGTCCAAAATTATAACTTTTTAGGCCTTCAGAAAACTGGAAAAATGTCACAGAAGCCGATTATTAGCATTCCTCTCTGACCTCCTGCAGCTTGCCATCTGTCGGGAGCTGAAGTCAGAGAGCCACTGCCGTATCTTCCCTTGGGCATATGGAGCACTTCTGCCCCTCAGAATCTCCCCCTTTATTTTTTGGTGGGTTCTACTGATGTTTCTACATTCAATCCGTCAGACTCACTCTATGATTCCAGCCTCTCAAACAGTTCCACTGTTTCCTTTTTATGACACTACTGAGTGGTGAAGAAACACAGGCAGGGCTAGGTAAGGCCTAGTGTTCAGAGTCTTTTAAGTTTCTTCCACTATTTCCAAAAGCAGAGATATTTTTTAATAGTTGATCATCATCTGTTGAAAATAACACAAATCTTTGTGATTCCTAAGAAGTCTGACTTACAGAAATGTACTGTTACAGGCCCAGTTACTGTGACTAAGCTTACAAGGACCCAAAGCAGAAGATACGGAAGGACAGGTCTTTCCTGCGGAGCTGGAAAGCAGAAGTGATAAGTACAGGAAATAGATTTGGGCTGGACTAGGGAAGCATAGTGCAGAGAAGAGTTAATTTGTGTTCCCAGGTGACAGTTTTAAATGCCTTTTGTCACAAGTATCAAGTGTCTGCTGTAAAACCTGCTCTGCAGGACCTGAACTAAGTACCATAAACAGAGTGACTCAAGATTGTTCAGCAATCATTTGTGGGTTTTATATCCTTTTTATCTTTTTTTTTCCTCTTCTACATTGGTTTTATTTATCCAGTATCACCAGAAATCCTCAGTACAATAATTTTGGGTTAGCAAAAAAAAAAAAGCAATATTTTGCTTAATCCTCTTTCAAACTTAGTCAGGAAACCAAAGAAGAGCTTACTTGAGCCTGAAGTCTTCAGATGCCATGCTAGCGTTATCAATTTGTAAAAGGATACTGGCGTTGGTGATCTTGCCGTCCTCAATCTGGAAAACAGAGAATCCAACAGGAGACTCAGTGTTGCCGTACGGTGAGGGTGAATAACCTGTGCTGGTTTAGGCTTCCTGCTGCCTGTAGGAAGCATCTCAATAGTAGAATTCCCACGTTAAGGACAGTACGTGAATAAAAGAAGCTTAGTGTCCTGATTTACTTAGATGTTTCTCCAGGTTTTGTCCATCATCTTACTTTCCTCTTTGTCTTTTCTGGATATGAAGCAGGAGGAGTCATCCTATTCCTGGCCAGGTAGAGGATATGAATAATATTGCACAAACTTCGTGGTATATTACAGAACAACAATCACTGCCTTCCTCTTTTTTTTTTTTTTTTTTTTTTTTGTTGTCAACTGATATTGATTCTGTTTAGCATTGCTGGAAAAGCAACCTTTGTCATCTTTAGGGCAAATTTCAGTAAGAACCATTAAGCTGTGTCTGAGGACAATCAAAATGCTGGAATTAATCACACGCTAAAAAGCCAGCACATGCAGAGACACCTTGCTGATTCAGTGTTGGGATGCAGAGGCGTAACAATGACGGCAGCAGGAACTCATGAGCAGGACCCCTTACGTCCACCATGTGCTTTGGTCTGGAGGCACATGGTTTGTCGTTCTGAGACTGGCACTAGCACCTAGTGTCACAGTCCGTTCAGTTATTCACCTGTAACTGCGCCGAATCCTTCAGCGGCATAAAGTGATTAAATCGTGTTTCTTGGTTTTGCTTTGGGATGTTGAAAATTGCCCTAAAAGGTGCAGGAGAGAGTGCCCCACATCATCAATTTACTGTACTCAGCAGGCACTGAAAAGACTTGTAAGTCCCCGTTGACATGAAATAGCTTTGAACTATAAATCTGAATATGAAAAGCTCAGTATTCCGTTCAAAATCTTTGAAAGAATTCTAGCAGGAACTAATAATTGTGGGATGCTGTGTCCTCTTCTAACGAAGAGGAAAAAGAAGCATGGCTGCAGTTGGAGAGCTTCCTTCACTCAACACTTACAGAGCGAAACAAGGTGCAGTATGGCTGTGCAGAACTCATTAGCCATTTACAGGGCTCTCAGCACCTTGAAGGAAAACTTCCCACACCTAAATGAATCACAGAGAAACAAGGAAATGACAAAATGGTCCTGAAGTGTCAAAAGTTTACCTCTCGTAGTAAAAGAGAAGGTGCCTGTGGAACATTTTAACTAATCTGTTAACAGACTGTACATTCTTCAGCAATTAGCAGCACACCTCAGATACTGCCCTGGGACATGATGGAGGCCAGCTGGAGAGGTACAACAATACCCTCAGTGTTCGCTGCCTGCAATTTGTTGTCAGAGAAGAGGCAATTCTTAAATCCATCCAGAGAATGGCACATTTTACTGTGGAAGGTAATAAAGCAACGAGAAAGCAACATATGAGTTCAGCTCTGTGCCACTTCGTAATCATATGACACAGCAAGACATTTATATAAACACTTTGTGACTCTTTCTGTGCATCCTGAGCAGTTGTCAGTGTTTTGCCAACTGCTGGACGATATTGATTGCTACGCTCGTTAGCTGTGCATTTCAAACACGGACATTTATCTGGTTATAACTACAGATTTCTTCCTTACATCCATCATGAATATGGGTGCATCACTAATATCAATGCACAAACTCACAGATAGTTTAATTAAGAACTCACATCTTGTTATATATGAAATGCACTCAAATTCCTTTTCAAAACAGATTTTTTTCAAGGCTCCCTCCTCAGCACAGCTTGTGTCCTTTCTCCAACAGCATTGATCCTCTCTCTTGGAATGCTCTGCGAATGTTTGCTTATTTAGCATTATAATATGTTTGAATGAGACATTTACCTGAAGAACTGGTGCTATTTTACTTTGTATCATCTGGGTTAGAACGGAGTCAGACTGGAGCAAGGCAACTGGCTGCTCCATCTAGCATGTTCATCCAGAATTCGGGTATCCAGGGAAGAGTGTGGTTCCAAAGGCAGGGACCAAGTGATTATATGCCTCCAAGTTTAGAGAGCCAGGACATCACAGACTTTCTGGGTTATTGGATGTAGGATCCTAAATTTTGTCTACATTTCATTTTAGGTGCTAAATTAGTTTCATCTTTTTAATTCATGGTTAATTAATTTAACTATGATTAATAATTAGATGCTATATTTTAACTCATTTTACTGGCAGTCATGGTGCTAATTGCAATAATTCATAGAGAAAGGAAAAATTCTGGGTTAAAACACTGAATTGTCGCCTTGCAATAATCCTTTACCTCCCTTCCTCCTCAGCAGGAGCCCACGTTCCGCACGCGCTGGCCGGGGCCGCTGATAGCCTGGCAGGTGCCTGCAGCCAGTGGCAGCTGCTTCAGCGGGGAGTATGAAAAAGAAGTGGTTTGGGCACAGCCTGTTCAGAAGTTAGGGCTTTACGCCAGTCAGCTTTATATTTTTCATCTTATTGTCTTCCTAAATCTTTCTGATTTATTAATTCCAAAACAGTGTGAACACACGTATGTTCTTAGCGAGCAAGTTTTTCTCTCTGAATCAATAAAAAAAAAAAAAAAAAAGTGCTCAAGTGATAGATCTGGAGACAAATGACTTTTCTTTATCCTTAAAACAGAAATAGGTGACGACAATTCTGGCTCTCCTCACACATTGTCTGTGGTCAGAGTGCCTCATCTTCTGCCTGGAGGCAACACATTTAACAGTGAGCAGGGAGTTTGATTAAGTCCCTGGCCTCCACCAGCAAAGCTGTGGGATCATACCCTTTCCGAGCCCTTTTCAAAAAAAATTTCTCAGGGTCTTAAGAATGCCAAGTAACCCTGTTATAAAAAGTGGAGGGAAAACTGTATCACATGTGGAATAGCTTTGGGTTTTGCCCCATATGGCTATGTAAAGTTAATTACACTGATTAGTCACACGGATGGTTACAGTGCTAAGTATGTTCATTATGAATACAGATTAATATTATGCTTAAATTTGAAGACACGTGAGTTTGGGAGATTGAAAGAGTTACTGTTGAACGTTAATATTAACTACTGGCAGGAACAAGAAATTCTCCTTTTAATTATAGTGAAAACATCCACAGGAATTTGTCACTGTTATTTTCTTAATTACAATGAAGTATTTTTCCATCTGATTACATAAGCTCATTGGACCCAGAACTCCTGTTGTTTCATTGTCTGCTACCACAGGAATCAAAGAAATGGAATGCAACAGTATGTCTAAAGACAGCGCGCACGATAGAAGGCATCTCTTCAGTTTGCCTGCTTTGTAGTTTGCTTCAATACATGTAGAGTCAAAACGACCAAATTCTGCCAGACACAGTTACTCAAACCACAGTTTCGTGTACAGAAAAGAACATTTGGCGGCACACAAATCTCTTTATGCTGCCTTTGCAGTGTGTATATATATATTCTTTGCGGAATCCCCCTTGTCTCCTTCCAGCTTTTCTTTCTCGTACCCCATTTGCTCCTTGTGAACACAAAGAATGGTTATGCCCAGGTCCTGTAACCCCTTTCATTAGTATTTCTAACATTTTAAAGGTTTATATTTAACTTTCCTTAATGGAAAGCCATCAGCATAAGTGAGTACCCAGATTCCTTAAAAGAGCACAGAATGACACAGTCACTTAGAGCTCTGACTTACCTGTCTTTGCATGTCAGTGACGTTTTGCTCGTATTGGTTGAAGTCATGCCTCTTGCCGTGAGACTTTGTCTTGTGCCACTCTAGGATGCAGCTCTCCAGCTGAGCGTTAGCTGCTTCTAAAGAACGGACCTTGTCCAGGTAGGCAGCCAAACGGTCGTTCAGGTTTTGCATAGTCTGTTTCTCATTCCCACCCAGGAAGATGCTTTCCCCATGGTGCTCGCCGAAGCCTCCCCAAGGTGCTCCTCCGCCAGCAGCCAGCCAGAGGGGTCTGGCAGAGGAGAAGGAGGTGTGTGTGCTGCTGGCACCACCATCTGCACTTGAAGGTCTGTAAGAAGTTCCTTGCTGGGCCAAACCGCACCCTGAACTACCCCTGAGGGACGCAGAAAAAAACTGAAAAGGGCCTTGGCTGGTACTCATGTTTAGCTCTGTTATGAATCTAACCCAATGTTTGACTGACTAGCACTGAGCAGCTTCTTAGCCTTCCCTAGGCAGCTTTATGCCTTTTCCTGTGGGAGTTTCCCTTCGATGAATGACTACAGCAACAAGATTGTGTCATCATGAAACAGGCTTCCTCTTGGTCAATTCTGAAGTATTTATGAGCCTGCACACACTGTTGTTGTTATTTGGAATCACAGCCGCATACCGAATTGCTTTCCTTTTGGTTGTGTTTTTTTTTTTTTTTTCCTCGTTTTCTTTTCATATTGTAATAGTGAGGTGTGGCTAAAATCAGTAGGTGTGGAACAGGATCAGCTCTGCCTCAGACTTCTTTCTAACCCTGTAGTTAATATGTTATGTTTTCCTGCTTATGAGGGGAAGACTATCGTCCATTAGAGAATAAATGGAGAGCTGAGGCAGGGATGGGTCTCTCAAGATACTTTCTTTCTGCTGTAATTCTCAGGCTTTGAAATTACAGCAGGCTGTGAATCCTGAAACGCAGCGTGTCCTGCGAAGCTGTCATCAACGCACCGAACAGCTTCAGCCTGTGTGAGACATGAGGCTTGAATGAAGCTATCCAACCGCTGTCACTTGATTAAAACTCCCAAATGAGTCCCTTCAGTTGCCCATTTCCAGGTGAAATGCATGAGAATTAGATACTTAATCTTTTCTATGGATTTTTTCATGATTCCAGGTGCAGTCATATTTCAGGAGCCTTGCTGAAATAGACAGTAACGCAGGGGTTTCTTGCTGTTACTAGTGCTAATGCTATTAAGATATTTATATGCATAGCTATAAAAAATACTTAGAATATGAGTTTGTAACAACACTCAAAAAATTCAAGTGCTTATTTAAACCTACCAGCCCTAAGAATTGACCTGGCAATCATGCCAAAACAGTCTTTCTCCAAAGTTTCAGTAACCTTCTGTCCAACTTCTTCCATCAAATTCAGAATGGCAAGTGTGGCTTCCGCAAAAACTTTCTTATTCCCCGTGCTGGTAAGGACCTGGTAAACTGGGAAGCATTCCTGATGCAACAGCTGGCGTTACTGCATTTACCTTGTCCTTCAGAGTGGTTTTAGACCATGAGTGAGGGACAGCATAGAGGAAGATTTGGGAAGCAGTGGAAGCGGAGTGGACATGGGCTGTCTCAGAAATGGCGTGGCTATTTTTCCTCACAGCAGGTGATGTCTCAGCTCTTCAACAAGATCTCACTTGGCCCTGTTACCCGTTCTGAGTGGTGGGGTTGGACGGACTGCACAAACCAGAGTTACACCATCCTGGAAGAAACCCGAAGGAATCTTTATTTTTTTCTCTGTTTGTTTCATTTGAATTTTTTCCGTAGGAAAGAACTGCTGCACTTCATCCTTTCCTGGCATGCCTCCGGGTCCCCTCCGCTGCGTAGGGCGGGTTCTCAGCTCCTCCTTGTGGCTCTGTGGCGGCCCTGCTCCGCACATCCTGATTTTCTGTTTACCAATCTCATTTCCATTGCGTACATACGCCACCTTATGCCTCATGCGCTTCATTCTGCAGAAATGCTAACATTTTACATTGTTTGGGGAAATTAATCACTGCAGATACGGTTTTCCAGTGAGCACAAGGTGTGGCTATCACAAAATATTCTGATACCAGCTGCTATTAATAGCTACAGTGCGGTGTCAGCCCTGCTGCTTGAGACTGAGAAGAGCTGGAAGCACTAGACAGTAAATGAAAGCCTAACTTGAAAAAAAAAAACAAACAAATTATAGTATCCTGCTGTTCAGTTCATCTCACTGGAGATTAATTTCAGACAGAATTTTCTACGCTGGCAGTTCAGCAGGCTAATGTTCTGTGAAATATTGCACTGAATTATAAATACATACATATATACATAATATGATGTGAAATAAAATGAATCCTTTGTTTCACATGAAGTTAGTCCATAAGATTCACAACTTGCTTGGCAGTGAGGCCGAGTTTGTGAGGCAGAATAGCTTCTGTCTCACTCCCTGATAGTTTAACGGAATATCACACCATCATCAAAACCAAAATTGCATTTTTTATAGCAAATAATATAAAACAAAGGTGATCAGGCGCATAGGAAGAAGCTCAGCATCTCAAACTGGAAAAGATGCCACACAGTTTTCATCCACACGGGTTGAGGATCCGTGGAAAAGACTGAAAAACACACTTCAAAACGAAGCGCAGCTCTCTCTTGTCAGGCTGGCACTCAGGACTTGTTTGTGGTCACCTCTTGAATCTGGGACAGAATGAAAGCAGCCATGCGAGTCAGAAACTGAAACCTTGTCAGCAGATGGCACCATCAGACGGTGACTTCTCCTTGTTCACGCAAACCGCTCTGTAGCCGGGGAGCTGCTAGGCAGGAACGGAGGCATGCGCAGTCCTGAGGTGCTTCGGTTGGGAATCAGACTTGCTTTGCTGACTTGGAACATGAAAAACAAACTGAACTGAATTTACAGGCTGCAGGTTAAGTAAAGGCAGGATATTCTGACACCGACGTTGTAAAGGTGAATGTCCTGTGACCATCACTTGTTGATGCAGCTCCTCCAGCTGAATTTCAAACGGGTCGCTGCCTTTGGCTGTGGAACGTCTCTCTCTTGCTCTCTGACCCATACATACAATAGTCACCTGATTTCTGCATTTGTACTATTTGGTTTTGCTTTTCTGGTTGGTTGTGATGGGGCTTTGCTGAAATTTGCAAGAACCTCTTCTCAGTTCTTTTCAGTGAGAAAACCAGCAGTGTGTATGTCCAACAGTGGTAATCCAAGGATCTGCAGCCTCGTTCACGGCCGAACCGTCGGGCGGGTGCCAGCAGTGTAGGTATTTTGTTTTAAATTGCAAAAAATAGAAGACGGGAAAATAGTGGCTCTAAGGAGGTTGGAAGGAAAATAAAATACATAATTCTAGAAATTATATCAGTTTTGTAGATACTGTTATGTGGATTGAAATACCCAGTGATGAGGCTAACAACAAAACTTCCAGACAGGTTGTATTAGCAAAATATAGCATTTATGTAAATATTGTTTATGCATCTGAAGCTGAGATTTAGTAGCCTCTTAAGCCTTTGTAAGCGTCTCCCTTCAGTTACACTTGTGTAGATTTGCAGACTAAGTTCCTGCTGAGAAAAGGCAGTGTGGAGGATACAACAGCCACAGGAATGCCACGGGCTGGTGAGCTGCTTATTATGTACAGAAAGCAAAATAGTCACAGCCAGCTCTGCTTGGACCGTTCATTTCACCTGGACCTTGCCCAGTCCTTCCTCAAGAGCTAAGGGAATTTGCCTTTTTGCTGAAGGAAGTGCAGGAACATCAATATATATATGGAAAAATACTGATTTTTTTTTCAGAAGTGCATGTTATTTGTAGATAGTCATGTTGCACACATTGACTTCAGAACAAAGAGCTTAAGGATTTTTTGCATTATCTTCTCAGTTTTTAAAGGATTCTACCTTCAGATTCCTGGGAGAATCTACTGGCACTTTAATCTGCCTGTTCATCATCATCTTTATTATTATTAAAGCTGTTGTTGTTGTTACCCACTCTTGTTGGGATGCAGACTGTGCATCTCTTGTGGGTGACAGGGAACACTGTGTTAGGGAGGTGTATGGTCATGCGTACGGCAGTGCCGCACTGACTTCAAAAAAACAGCATCAGACTGGATGTGTTTGCACAAGCAGAACAGAAACTTTATTATGTAAGTTCTTTTATAGGGAAACTATATCGCTGCTGACAGAAAACAAGCTTGGCATCCATGACCCAGAGAGCCAAACGAGCGTGTAAAAAGGGAGAGCAAATATAAGGACAGACATCAAGCTGTGGCACATCCTTGGATTACATTCTTGTGATTTGGCAAAAGTAAAAGGACATTTCTCTTAGCGTTGGCCAATGCCTAGGCTGCACTGGTTTGATATGGTGTCATATGCAAGAGGCAGTTTGGTATTTCTTTACTGGAATCTCCTTTCACGAGTAGAAGCGGGTTTTCCATCATCGTCCACGCCTATGCGAACTCTTCCACTGCTCAGAGATGCTGCTGTAGGAGAAAAAAAAAAATTCAGCTAGGGAAAAAGAAAAATGCACTGCTAACACACTGAAGAGCCATGTGACGGGGTTTTTTGTTTCCTTACAAGATCTTTTTCACATATCAAAGGGGAAACTGCCTTTACATCTTATCCTCTCTCCCTACTGCTCCACATCCAGTAAATGTTAGGGGTGCACATCTCATGTCGGATTTGGATATATCTTGCGTGTTGTGTGAATCAGCAGAGGAACTTAGGGATCTTTAGGAGATTTAAGTATTTTAGAATCCCATGGTTTTCATGCAATCATTTTGGCAAGCTCCTGGTTTCAAAAGTGCACATAACATAAGATAAAATATTATATTTTTTGCCTCTAAATGATAAAGAATGTGGTCATTGCAGAGAGAATGTAATCTGTGTTAGTAAGAAGAAATCCTATTTTGTCAATTCATTTCAGCCCCTCTTTAAATCAAAATTCTTCTTACCATCCTTAGGGTTCACTCCTGACAGCCTGTAAAAAAGGAAGAAATATTTGATTAATGACCATCGCCGACCCTGCCCACTGAAAGCGTTGATCTGGTTAGGAAGTGCTGCGTGTGAATTGGCACTGAACAGCCGTGATTTCCCCCTGCGCTCGGTGGGTTGTGTCTCGGGTGTGTGTTCCTGGTGTCACTGCCACGGTGCTTTCTGCTCTGAAGGCCACTCCTATGTCCTCAGTAGGAACTATGAGCAGCAGTCAGACCAGTTCTTGGTCCTAATATGGACTTCTCTTCTCAAAATGTCATAAACTAGAAACAGTATAAGGAGTTGATTCCTCCTCAGAAATCAAAAGTAATTCCATGTGTAGATCAGATATGATAAACTGGTACTGAAATGTAGATTTTACTGAAGTAAGCTGTGCTCTGCACCAAGTTCTTTTCTAGATGGGAGTGCTGGTGTATGACGAGGAATATTTTCACCTCTGTGCACAAGGGTAGAAAACCAAGAGCCAAAGAAAGACTGAGAACAGGTTTGTATAGGTTATCTCAGGCTGAAGGCTATTATTCCAGTGCAACAAGAGGATTATGCAAGACATACATGGTGCGTGGTGCCTTCTATAATTAGTTGTACTCAAAATGGTTGCGTTTATGTTTTTGTATCATCATCAGAATTGATCTGGAGATTTAGCTTGAGTTATAGCAACGCCTGGGATTTTGCCAGGCATCTGTTTTGCCAAAAGGCTGCGTATGCAGTGAATGTAATTTAGCGATCTGGAGTCAGTTTGGCAACCACAAATTACTGCTTTACAATGTGTCGTGTTATTAATCTTATCTAATCATCACAGGAAATCTATATGGTAACGTACTGCAAGTCCTGGCCCTCCAGCAAATGGCGGTACGTGGCGATTTCCTGCTCCAGGCGGCTTTTGATGTCCATGAGCATTCTGTACTCCTGATTCTGACGCTCCATGTCGCATCGAAGTTCACTCAGTTGCTCCTCAACGCTGGTGATGAGGGCCTGAATCTGTGCCAGCTGCGCGCAGTATCGTGCTTCTGTATCTCGCAAGTTGGCTTCCAGTCCGGCTTTCTAAAGCAGAATCATGTCAGAAGAGGTTAGCGTGCAGATTTGTCCCACAGAGAGGGAACCTAAGGAGAGGCAAGATGGAGAGGGAGGAAGGGGAGAGTGTGCTGTGGGACGGCTCCGTACCATGCTGAGCTGCGACTGGAGCTCAATCTCCAGGCCCTGGACCGTGCGTCTCAGTTCTGTGATCTCCGATTTGCCAGTCTGTATCTGTTGCGTATGGGTGGCTACTTCACGGTTCAGCTCATCAGTCTGTAAGATAAGAAGAACTGTAAAATCACATGCATATGGTATAAAAATTGTTTTCAATTATTTTGAGAAAGGCAGGGCCCATCCCAGGTGCTGGGGCAGTAATAATGAGGCAACACATCAGTTTGGTTTTTATTGGCATAACTATACCTGAGTGAAGAACCAGGCCTCGGCATCTTTACGGTTCTTCTCAGCCAGAGCTTCATACTGTTCCCTCATCTCAGAGAGAATTCTGGTCAGGTCGACACCAGGAGCCGCATCCATTTCCACGTTGACTGTTCCACTCAGCTGATTCGAATACTCTTTCATTTCCTGCATGGGCAGAAGGCAGAGGGCACAAAAAATGATTGGGCTCCATGCAGTGGTACACGGTACTTTTATTATCAAGTGTCATAGGTGGAACACATATGAAACGTTTATCAGATTTGATCTCTCACTGCACATGCTTTTCCACTCTCTGTGTACTCACACGCAGCACACACATTTACATGGATGTTTCTTTGACTCAGCTTAACTATCTCAGTGACCTGCCACGTGCTTATGAGTGTCACACTGAAACTAATAGGTCTGAACAGTTTGGAATCAGAGAAATGCTTCTCAGGACGCACTTTGGATTCTTTCAATACAACAGTTTTCTTCTTACTAAGCTGTAATATGTACTTCTGGGTTTTTTGTTTGCATTTCCCCCTCCCTTCCCGAGAGGCATAAATTCCAAAGGGAAGTGATTTCCTCCCTGCACTGTTACAGACGCTCACCTCCTCATGGTTCTTCTTCAGATACGCCAGCTCCTCCTTCAGCGTTTCGATCTGCAGCTCCAGGTCAGCTCTGGACAGAGTCAGCTCATCCAGGACCCTGCGCAGGCCGTTGATGTCAGACTCCACGCTCTGGCGCAGGAACAGCTCGTTCTCATACCTGCCGGTTAAAAAAGGAACGAGCACTGGAATGTGCACGAGGAGTACGTGGCATTTCGCTTTGCAGAAGCTAATAATGATTATCAGCACTGATAGAAAAGCAGTCACACAGGATGGTCCATTTGCAGTGAAGAAAAGCACAGATTGCCCAGTTCTGCCTAGGACTATGAGGAGAAAACATAGACCAGCAGGTACCTCTGCAGGATAAATCAGTTGCACAAGTATCTTTGTAATCTTTTCAGCAGTGTCTGATGTGTGATGCACTGCTGAGTCCATGAGCTGAACAAGCCCCAAATTACTCTTTATCTTTCTTTTCTAAATTTCAGACTTTTTGAGAGAGAACTTCTGCAACCAAATGATTCGATGATTCAAATGTGATCCCTTCATACCACTCTGTTCCTTTTAAGTGAAAATTCCAACCTATTCCTGTCTTCTTTTCCGCTGTGATTTAGGCTAGTACAAATAGTTAAGAGCATCACTGAAAAATTAAGACGTGAGCTATAATTTATCATGTGAACGGCTCAGTGATCTGGATACTGTGTTCTGTCAGGTTTATATTCCAAACCGTTCCGTCATCACATTGATTCAGAGTTATTTTCATCAGAAGTTATCAAGGAAAAATTCCTATCCCTAATTTTGAAAACTGTCCTTCAGTGACCGAAGAACTTGCTTTTCTAGATAAAAAGTTATACCAAACTTCAGAAAACTGTTTTGAGAGAGACAAGGAGAGAGAGGACGAATGTGTTCCGGGTAAACTTACTTCAGTCTGAAGTCATCTGCAGCCAGCCGGGCATTGTCGATCTCCAGAATGACTCTGGAATTGTCAATAGTAGCTGCAAGGATCTGGCAATTGAGAAACACAGGGAAAGGTTCCCGTGAATAATGGTGAAAAATCATGGGCTGAGTACACAGGAGGTAGTTACTGGGGCTGCAAACCATCAAAAGTGAAGAAGAAAATGGACCTTTGTTGTGATGTCACAGGTTGAACATGCTTTTTGGATTGCAATAGCCATTTCACTTTGTTATGCTGCTCTTTGGTCACGCTGTAATTTTTACAGGTCTGACAGAGAAAAACCAGACATGCTAAGCTCTTTTCCACGTATCACGTGCAAACCAGAGAGCTGAGATACCTTTGTGTAAAACAAATTGGAAGCATAATTGGAAAATGTGTTTGTACAACACCTGATCTTTGAGGCCTATCCCATTCTTTGATTTGGTTACTGAATAAATATATTTTAAAGAAATAGCATATGCAGTTCCACAATTCTAATGCATTCTCATAACTCCTTTACATATGAATGTCCTACCTTGTCTCGGAGATCTTCAATTATCTTGTAGTAATTACTGTAGTCCCGGGCTGGGCTGGTGGGAGCTTGCTTCTGATACCAGTCTCGGATTTTAACTTCTAAATCCGAATTGGCCTCTTCCAGTGCTCGTACCTTGTCCAGGTACGCAGCCAGACGATCGTTCAGATTCTGCATCGTTATCTTTTCATTTCCAGAGAGAAGGCCATCACCACCACCAAAGCCACCGCCAAGGTCAAACCCTCCACCAAAGCCAGCTCCTCCACCAAAGCCAGCTCCTCCACCAAAGCCACAGGCTGCACCACCACCAAAGCCGCTGTAGCCTCCTCCATAACCGCTTCCAAAACCAGAAGACAAGCCACCGCCATATCCACCTCCTACAGAGGAGACATACCGAGCGGAAGAGATGGAGACACCCCTGCCACCAGATCCTCCATGTATGCTTGGAGCTCGGCAGACTCCTCCTGTTCGGACTGAGGAAAGGCGAGAGCTGCCGCTTCCACCACCCCCGAAGCCACCGCCATAGGTAGAAGAAGAGCTGTGCATGAAGGAAGTAGCCATAGCTGCGGCACCAGAAGCTGCTAGTGGCAGTTATTCAGCTTGGTGCAGAAGAGGAAAGTATGTGCCTTCCCTGCTCTGGTGCTTCTTTTATATCCTCAAGACAGGGTGTTAGGAGACAAACCCAACCTGCAGCCCTCCCTCCAAAAATTCTCCTCCCTAGAGGTGAGGCCAATTATGATGACATTCCTGACAAAGGGAGCTGGCTGTGCATCTCAGGGGCTAGGGCTTGGGGTTTCTTTTTTAATTAAACAAAACAGATGATTCAGATGAGTGTTTTTTCTTCAGGCTATAGTTCTGAAGCTCAGCATTTACTTCTCTGACATTTAAGAATGGAAAAACAAAGTGAGTTCCACCACACCCACTCTTACCCATTTACAGCAATCACCATGGTTATCTTAAGAACATCAGCTTTTTCTAAAAATAAAGTTTAAGTGGAATTCTCCTTTCATTGAAAAAGGTGCGAACACCCATTCATCTCACCATTGTTTCTTCTTTTCTACCCATATTTTTTTTCCATTAAAAATCTGGAATTGAATTTGATATGTTCTTATTCCTGTTCCTTGCTTGGAACTAATATTTAGATTTTGGAATCTGAATTTTTTGTACAAAAAACATATCATCATAGCATTGCACGAGGAGCAGATACCAGCTGTCAATGTACAAGGACGAGTAGCCATCGTTAATTTACTAATGCTTGCAAAGGTAATACGAGATTGAAATAATTCAATTAAAGAAGAAATGTGGGAGGACTGAGTTCCTTTTGGAAATGGAAACAAATTGGGTTTAAGATGCAACTATTGAGATAGCAACTAATGTATTTAATGACAACATGCAGGATGAAATGAAGTAATTCTTGAAAATAAGATTTGGGAAGCACTTGAAAGAGTTGTCTTAATCCTTCGTTTAAAGTGGGAGCCTGGAACACCACTGGTTTTCAAACCTAATAATTCGCTAGTGAGATTCCAAAGGCAGTAATTCAGTAGTGCAGCTCTGTTCAATAGTGCATAATTATGGGAAACCAGATTTGGGAGGTTTTCGAGGAGGTATTAACTGCTTGTTTGCCCTGCTTGGGTGTGTCACTGGGGAGAATGCGTGTGGAGAGTGTGTCAGCAGCACGGGGTTCGCAGAGCGAGCCCCGTTCTCTGTGCAGGACAAGGTGACATTCTTCAGAAAATCGCCACGGGGTGCCGTTGAAGGAGTAGGGGTCAGGTAGGACAAGGAATTGGTACTGAGGAAGAAAAATTATTTATTTGCTAACAGCATAATAAGGAGAGCATTGTTTTTAGCACAGGTTTTGCCAGTACCTACCAACAGAAGAAGCCCTTGGCGCTCAGGACGGGTGATTTCAGACAACCTGAGGCTCACGCCCGTTGTTGGGATAAACTGGGGGGTTTTCTGGACTTCGCAGTTGAGACTAAGGCAGCCTCAGGGAAATGCAGAGCCTCTTTCCTAGGAAAGATGTGTACCTGGGAGCATGATCAAAACATAGCTGTGCTACACCGCTTGACAGCCTGGTTCTGAGAACGTCCATCGTTCCTCAGCTGATTGGAAACGAGTGTTTCGTAGCTGTGGAAACATGTTTCAAACCGAACCTGGACCTGTGCCGGGGTGGTTCAGTTTTGCTGTTGGGCAGATTAATGATTCTGTGCTGCTTGCCAAATGTATGTATCTCCAAGAGTTAGTATCTCAGGAAACAAGTTCAGACAAACTCTCCTAAAGATAAAAAAGTTTCTTTAAGACCCCTGTAATGTGAATATCCTGAGGTGTGCATGCTGCTAGAGTCTGTTTACTCTCAGTGATCCCACAATAAGCAAGATCAAATTCCATTTAAAAAAAAAAAAATCTAGCAAGATCACTTTTAGAAAACTCCATAAACTTTAACAGGAAAATTTGGGGATTTTTCATTCAGTCTTCGTCACTTCTTTGGAAGCTTGGTGGTGAAATACACTCTGCGGGTTTTAAAAGTGCCTCGTGTGTTATTCCAGATTGTTGTCAGAGGAACACTTATAAAAACCAGGCAGCAGATATAAAGCTGTTTCTTTCCTCTAGAATACTCACCATTGGGAAAATTAAATAATAAATCAAGGAGCCAATGCAGATTCTGGCCTATAACATGATTCAGAAGACTGTAGTGCTGGGGATTCTGAGGCTTTTTCCATTTTCTGTCAGCCGGCAAACTCGGATCCTTAGGGCATGTCCCCCATGATCAAAAGCTTGGAAATGCCGAGTGCAGCATCTGCAGACCTGAACCTTATCCCTGCCTTCATCGTCGCTATTTGTTCCTTCATATTAAACAACTGCTTCTAAACAGTTCCTGATATTTTACTGGAAATTGTATTTTCAAACCAAGGGAAGGTGCTGCACCAAAGCCCCGTGAAGTCTGGAGGTGGTCAGTTACGGGTCATTTATTCGCAGCTTGCTTCAGTTGCTGTGCTTCACAGGTATTTTCATAAAGAGAAAAAACTTCACTTTTGAGAGCTTACTCATAAACATTGGCTCTTCTGGTGAGCGAGAAACGGTAAATACGACTGTGCCTCTGCACTGAGAGCAGGCTGCTGGGAAACGCTCGCTCATGGTATTTATTTGTATAGATAGCGTAGCTTTCTTACTGCATCCAGGCTGAAGACTTCCTAAAAAACTTCTTCAAAACTTAAATGCGTTATGTCATTTTATAATAGAGTGCAAAAATTATATACAATTTGGTATTTACATTCATAAAAGTTTATAAACCAGAAGTGTTTTGAGGAATCTAATTTCACATGTGAATTTGAACCAGTATGTGAAAATCGTCTGTCTTTAGCTCTGTTCTAGAGCTAGGTATAGAGCTACGTACAGTCATACACTCATGGTCTTGGTTTCAATTGTTATTTCTGCATTTTAGCTGTGTTCAATCTATCATTTAAAAAAAAAAAAAAAAATCTTTTCTGCAGCTGGAACGTGAACTTCAATCTAGAAAATTTTCTCCTTATAGTCTTCACAAGGCAATTGAAGCCCATCACCTGCTGAAGTAAAAAGAAAAAAAGGCCATTTCAAGCTCATGCCCTTTTTCTGCCCTCACTATCTTCACTCGAAGATTTCTTCTCTCATGTCTTGACACAGCTTCATGCTTTGCGCAGCACTCAGCGTTGTACTTGCGGTGCATAAGCCCCTTGGTTTGTCATGCTTTCACAGAGCTGTCCTGGGAGGCATGTCCCTGACATGCCTACGCTGTGCGAACTCTGTTCTGACTTTTGTTACGGGATTAACGGAGTTGACACACTTTAGCCTCTCCTTGCAGGAGGACAAAGAGTTCCATTCAAGAAGCAGCTCGTTAATCATCACAGGCTGCTGATAAAAGCATCACTCAGACATTCCATACCTTTAGAAAACACTTTTCTTCTCAAACAAACTCTAAAGTTATAGTCTCTGAGTGCTTTTATATTAAACATTTCATCAGAAATCCTTCATTACCCTGCCACTATGGGACAAAGTCAATAAAATTGTAAACTAAAATTCAAATTAGGCCATAAAGAGAAGAATTCTAGGCTCTTCAACATTCTTTCAAGTCTCAAATTTCTGTAGCAGGGTTTATGAATTCTTGGCGCTTTAACCTCCTAAACACTTTTAAACTGCTAGCTTTTTAAATATCTTTTTTCTAAAGATGCCTTTATTTCAGTCTTTGAAAATAAAACTTGTTGGTCCAAATATACATTTGCAAAGTGTCCTTATAGTTTGCATTCTTGGAGCATGAGATTTTCTTGTCAGACTTTCAGCTTTGCAGCTGGACAACACAAGAGATCTGCACCAGCAATCTCATCCTCTCACTGGTTGTGTCACAAGACCTTGCTCTCAGGGAATGGGATTTGTTAAGATTAAAAAACAGACCTGGAGCTGTTTGGTTTTTCCTCTGGGAGGGATTCCAGGTCTAACTCTTCTCTGTGTCTCTGTGCTGATTTTTACTTTTCGTGACTGTTTTTCTTTCCTGTCATAGTTTCCCTGTCATGGTGAAGCCACTGCCTAATGCTAGCACGCTGGCTTTCCAGAGGCCGAGCTGGGGTTGTCTGTGTCAGTAGGTGACAGCTGATGTTGACGGCTCCCCCGAGCCACTGCTGAACCCAAACCAAGCCCCAGCGCCTCGAATTGCAGAGGATTGCCCAGCTGTGAGAGGTCCCTGGCTTTGGGGTGCTCCTCGCCGTGATAGTTCGCCTATAGCTGTGATTTTCTTTCGGCACAAACCCTGGAAAGCTGCTTTGGCTGTAAGCTTGCAGAGGGATGGTTGGAGCTGAAATTACTGATTTCTGGGGGCCTGAACTAACAGGGATTACATTTAGAATTTCAGCGGGGAGAATATCCTTTCAATGGCACGAGAATGAAGGTGGCTAAAATCAGTGCTAAAGGTTTGTTACCTCTGTGTGAAGGGGGAAAGTGAGTGGAGAAATCTGACAGCTGTCTCTCACTCCTCTTTGTTTCTGTAGGGGTTATCTTCAAGCCGTTTTAACAGCTTTATCTTTTACTCTAACAAAACATCTCCCAGCTCTTGCTTCTTACCAGGATCACTTCACTTCTCCCTGTTACTGCTCGTCAGAGCGCACAGCCCTGGCAGTGAGAAACGTAAGTCGCTCCGGTGTTCCCCACGCTGAGGGGCTGAGGATGCTGTTGCCTCCACGTTCCGAGCTCCTGCCAGCAAGAGGAGCTGGAGGTGGGCGGTGGAGCTCAAGCCACCCGCAGACACTGTGAGCGGGAACCTGTCGCAGGGGCTGGCTATGTCCTGCCTGCTTAGAGCCAACCTTCAGTAAGGATATCACAATAACCCCAGAGAAGCTACGATTGCAAGAAGATGATCATCTTTATTAGAGTAGATACAGCAATTCAGTACATGAAAGAAGTAGAAATAGTTGAAAAGCTAACCCAATTTGCAAATTAATCACCACTAAATAGATGAATCTACTTAAACTAAGTGTGGCCAATGATTTTCTGTGCCTCAAGATGGCAATTGCCAGCAGGTTATAGTGATTCCCCTCCGTTGCAATTCCTGTGTGTTGTCTGCTTTTCCTCATTTTGAAGGTGACGTTTGGAGGACGTGCAGTGCTATTTCCCGTCTGCCAGCTTGTCTCTTTTGTCTACAATAAGGAGAGAAGGAACAGCAATTACTTAAGCGTAACACACATGAGACCACTCTGCAACGGGCACTGAGCTAGGCTTATGTCTCATCTCTCATTCTCTTCTCTCAGAAGTTTTCTTCTTTGTGGCGTTGATTTGAATCATACATCACTTTTACAGCACAGTTGACCTTTAAAAGCTCAAGGCAAGTTTCTCCTGCATGTTCATTCAGTTCCTCTGAGCTGGCCAAGCTTAAATGTCTTTTCTCCTTTCATCTGGGGGAATGAGTAAGCATTTTGTGCTTTACTTAGCCTTTATTGTAGCATAGTCTGAGATTTTTTTCTGATGTCTAACATCTTTTAATGACTGAAATTTGTTAAATTTTGCCAGAGTAATAATTTCACTTATTAGATTTTTTTCTGTGACACAAATCAGTGCAGCAGCCCAGTTCCTAAAATGGACACAACTACCGTTATGTGTATTTTCTTTTAGAAAATAAAACTTCTTGGACTCCTAAAAGTTTTCTTAAAGAGAAAGAACTTTTACCGGCAGTTCCAGGAAGGGAGCCAAACAACCTGTAAAACAAAGAGATAACGGTTGAAAAGAGATGAAACACATCAAGTGTTGTGTGAGATGAGGATGCGTGAAAGCAAATTCTCTCTCAGGTTCATTTTGTATGTGGTCAGAGAAGACATGGTCCCCTCCTTGCTCTCCCTCTCAGCTCAGGAGAGGGAATTGTTGTAGGAAATCTCTTTTTAAACAACTGCTGTGGGAAAAGGCAATTATGGCCAAGAAGGAATAGAAGAAATCAAAACCTTTCAACTCCTGCCTCATTTTGTTGTTCCAGGCTATGGTATACTCTCCTCCTTCAGGCTATATGGTGAATATATATATATAACATATATGTATTAATTTAACATAAACATATATGCGTGCTCCCACGCGGGAGGTCCACTGAGTGGCTGTCTGAAAACAGCTACCTTGTCTGCCTTCTCTTCAGAATAGTTTCCTCTACACCGGTTCCTAGGAGGGAAGAGCTATTTAGCTGGTAGCAGGAGGTTTGTGGGAGTTTGGTGTTAACCCTTGTGTTCTGTACGACATCACTAACTGCACTGTCTCCTTAATGTCACGCAGCGACTGATCAGCTGCCACTTTAACGGGTCGTTGCATTTAATCTCTTGTACTGCCTGTCAGTTTGCCTTCTGGTTTAGAAACTCTTTTGAGGTACTCCATGAAAATGGGAATTGTAACATTTCTAGCTCCAGCAGAAAAATTAATTTGCTAAAAAGTTTAGAATCCCCAGGAGTATTTGAAGTTCTGTTTACTGCGGTGCCGTGGCAAGTGAGCCCTGTGGGATGGACTTTACGATGCTAAGCAAAAAGGTTTCCTGCAGCGAGCGGAGTTACTTACTGGGACTCCTGGCCTTCCAGGAGTTGTCGGTAAGTAGCGATCTCTTGCTCCAGTCGAGTCTTGATATCCATGAGGATCTTGTACTCGCTGTTCTGGCGCTCCATATCAGCTCGGAGCTCGGCCAGCTGCGCCTCCATGCTGCCGATCAGGCCCTGAATCTGCGCCAGCTGGGCGCCGTAACGCCCTTCCGTGTCTGCCAGGGTGCTTTCCAGCGCGGCTTTCTGCCAGCAGAGAGGTGGGAGGGGAAGGCACGGAAAGGTTGCTGCCAGATGCAGGACTCCCCGTAGAGGGCGGAATATCCACCCATTTCGGTGGGGCGGGGGTCGTGCCGTGCGGTTGTTACCGTACCGTGCTGAGCTGGGACTGGAGCTCTATCTCGAGCCCTTGCAGGGTGCGTCTCAGGTCGGTGACTTCAGACTTGCTGCTCTGCAGTTGCTCGGTATTGACAGCGACTTCATGGTTCAGCTCTTCAGTCTGAAACAGAGAAATACGGGGGTCATACGGCTTTCACAGCAGTTTTCAGTGTGTTTTAATAATTATTTTGTGTCTTTCATGGATTTTTTGGGGTAGTATTTGTAGAGTATGGAGTTTTTTCTACCTTGGTGTGGAACCAGGCCTCAGCATCCTTCCTGTTCTTCTCAGCCATGTGTTCATACTGGTCTCTCATATCCGCCAGGATCTTCGTCAGGTCAATGCCTGGAGCAGAGTCCAGTTCAACGTTGACTTGGCCAGCTATTTGTCCTCCCAGGGCACTCATTTCCTACGTGGACATGGCAGAGGAGGACAAAAGAGGGTACAATCATAAACTGAAAACATTATGAGCCTTCCGTTCTTTCTTCGAGGGCTAAGGTCTGGCTGACTCCCTTTAAATACTTGTAGGGGGTACCTTCTGTTTCCCAGACTACAGAGAAATCTTTTCTTCACTCTTGGAGAGCCCAGAGCAATCTGAGGGACTCCACATTTCCACGTCCTGTTTTTCTAATGTCACTTTCAACTGCATTTCTTGGGGTTTTTTTTACCTCCTCATGGTTTTTCTTGAGGTAGGCCAGCTCCTCCTTTAAGTTTTCAATCTGCAGCTCCAGATCCGTTCTGGCCAGGGTCAGCTCGTCCAGGACCCTGCGCAGGCCGTTGATGTCGGCCTCCACGCTCATGCGAAGAGCCTGCTCCGTTTCAAACCTTAAAAAAGCAAACAAAACTGTTCAGGTTAGCTGATTAAGCCAGCCCACCATGAAACACATTATTTGCTAGAAATGCATCTGGTTTTGTAGGATTTGTGATGTAGCAAATGTTGTCCAGCACTAAACTTTGCTCCCCATATTTTATGTGCTGTAACATTGTCCGTGGTGCGATCGGACTTGCAGCAAATACACGAAGGGCTGAACTGCAACGGCAAGATCAGACGAGTGTTCATACAGAGATTTAATGGGCATTCCTTTCTTTTTTCACAGCCAGTGCCCTTTGGCTCAACAAGGATTTTTGCCAGCTCACAGGACCTTTTTCCTTTCCAAAATTACTCACTTGGTTTTGAAGTCGTCAGCAGCCAGCCTGGCGTTGTCAATCTGCAGGACAATCTTGGAGTTGTCAATAGTGGCATCAAGGATCTACAAACAAGGAGAGTTCATTGCAGAGGCTGAAGCAACTCTCTTATCTTTCCTGACTGAAGATAAAAGAGTTAAAGTGCTATTTCATCTGCAGCTGCACCAAATGAAAGGGTATTTTCTTTGGTGTCGGTAGGAACACATGCTTGTGTTTCGTGCACAATATGGGTTCATACTGCATTTGTGTAGTCTTTGAACACATTTTTATTTCCTAGAATATCCAGGATAGTGTTTATTGATTCTTCTAACGCTTCATGAAAGCCCCTAAAGGAAGTTTAGGTTATTTAGAAGGAATTTCTGTTAATTTTCACCTAGAAACCATGTATTTTTTGCCTGCCATTTTTAAAACTCAGAAGGTCATCCCCAAAAAACAGCTGGAACAACATTTTCTCTCCCCTAACTAAGGAGAGTAAAAGACGGGATGGAAAAGAATCCTGAAAGGAGAAAATCTAATTGCTAGTTCTGCCTTTACTGGAGCTCAGCTTTTGAAATCAGTAGAGAACGTGAATGGGCTGAAGGAAGGAGAAAGTAAACTGCATGGGAGCGGTCATGAACTCCAGGCTGAACTGTGAAAACTAAACCTCAAGTTTTCTTTCATTTATTTACAGAGTTTAATCAGCTGCTCCCTGTGTTTTCCGGGGTGTGCATCATCTCAAAGTGATGTGTTATCAGGTACCCATGGGCTGTTGGGGCAAATCCTGCATTTATCTTTGGGATTGATTACTTCATGGCTGCTGCTTCCTTTTTCCACAAGCCAAATGTTTCAGCACTCTTTTTTCAACTCCAAGCTTAAGTGAACTGTGAAAGCAAAATAAATGTATGGCGATGAAATCTTGAGCTGCTGTCATCGTATTTACAAAATTGTACTTAACCAGTTTTGATTTTTACTCTTAAAGTGGTGCGTTTGTGCCTCTGAAGTTTTTCAAGCTATATGCCCAGGCAAGTTGCTGTCATTGTTTGTCTCTCTTCATATTTATCTGGCCATACATAAATATTAACTGGTCAGATATGGCCAGCATGTGTGCGTGTGTGTGTATCTGCTTTGTTAAAAGCAAACATTATCAGGGAATTAAGTACTAAGGCATCTCAGGCTGACTGGTTTGCACATTCTCTTAGCTAACATTTTAAAAAGTAAATCATTCCATACTGATAATTTTCTTTATCCGCCCCACCCAGTCGTTACATATTCATTTCATCTTCCTCTCTTCTTCATAAACTGCAATGCCTTCTGGGTGTTTTCCTGGTGAAGTTCTCCCCATTGGGTTTTTATGCTTCCTTCGTAAATGCAAATCTAAGCTGATTTTTAATAAATATTAACACCTACCTTGTCTCGAAGATCTTCAATGGTCTTGTAATAAGGACTGTAGTCCCGAGCTGGGCCTGGTCCTTGTTTCTGGTACCAGTCTCGGATTTTGGTTTCAAGATCAGAGTTTGCCTCTTCCAGTGCGCGCACTTTGTCCAGGTAAGAGGCGAGGCGTTCGTTCAGGCTTTGCATGGTCGCCTTTTCATTTCCCGAGAGGAGACCGTCGCCGCTACCCAGACCACCACCATAACCACCACTAAAGCTGCTGCTAAAAGTACTCCCATACCCGCCACCCAAGCCGCTTCCCAGGCCAGAAGAGACGAATCGAGCAGAAGAGACGGACACACCCCTGCCACCAGATCCCCCATGGATGCTTGGTGCCCTAAAGCCACCTCCACCGAAACGCAGGGAGGAGCCGCCGGGCCCCCCTGCCGCAGAGGAGGTGACCTGCCTGAAGCTGTAACTGGCCATGGTAGGAAATACCAAGGGCCTGACCCGACTGCAGCTCACGCCGGCTGTGACCCTGAGGCGGGAGTGTGCGCTCTGCTCCCCCACCCCACTCTTTTATGCCTGTGACAAAGGGAGTTGTCTCCAGAATGTGTTATCTGAGACCCGTGGAATTTATCAGCCCTAAGCCTTCTGCCAACACGGCAATTCCTCTTATTGGTCAGTTGCTGCGCAGTGGGCTGTGTTTCCTTCCCAAATACCTTCCTGCACAGGAGCCGATTCCCTCCCCCTGACCGATGCCTCTTGAAGCAAAAGGTGGGATTCGGAGGAGGCGTCACCCTGCTGAGGGGAGCATTCCTAAATCCAGTTACAGGTTACCTGCGTGGAAGCAAAAGGGTTGAGAGCGCACAGCCTTGCTGCAGCCACGCCGCGTCCGTGGCGAGGTCACACGACAACTTTCTTCATGTAATTTCATGAAAGAATTTTAATACAGCGTGATTAAGTTAGTAATTGGTAGCCTGATAAAAGAGCTTGAAAAGAGCCCAAGTGGTGAACAATACGTGTGGACCTTGACAAAGCACGTTCCCATCCCTCTGTTTTCCTTATTTCCCTTGAGAAAAATTCTTCTTTCGGAAGTGCCATTTTCACTGTTTCTTCCTTTGTTCTCAGTTTCTTTGGGGCTGACAGTAGAGGAGAGAGTCTGACAGAGAACATGCCCTGTCAGAAAAAGGCTGCTTTTCTAAAGGAACAAGAATCCTTTTCAAGGAACGGTCGCTGTGTTTGTAGCAGACAAAGCCTTAAACTTCCCTGAGTACCTGGGGAGGGAGCAACGACAGAAACAAGTGCCTGGTTATGTATTTAGTTCTTTCGTTGCTACTGAGAGAGGGAAGTGAACATGAGAAATGTAATCACTTGGTCTTCTGGTCCTTGAGATTCCTGAAAATGTCATTCCTAAAATGCAAGTCCTCTGTTATCCAAGGTGCATTTTCCAAAGCAATGTTGCTTTTGTTACCGCAAGGTCCTCCACGAGCATCCCTAACATACAAGTGGAAACTCGCATCTTTCCTTCCGTTCTTTTTCTTTCACTTGCCACCTCTCGCTCCGTCCAAACCTCTGGAGCTCCCCAGGAGAACTGTTTCAAAGAAAGAGGGAGTCGGCTGGCCCACCAGCATTTGCAGCTTTCAGGGAGCAACAAGGCCTGGGCAGAAGTTCTGCCACCACTTCCACCAAGCAGAACCTTTCGGGGACAAGATGCATCCTGTGATGCTTCAACGAGAAATCCATCTAATACCAAAACAATGAATTAAAGATAAGACAAATGAAATGCATCCTCTGTGTGAGGGCCAGACTAGTCTTTCTCTACCCGTAAAAATGCGTCAGATGTTTTAGACCACACGTTGGTGCTGCACTAACTGTGTACAAAGAGAAATATCCAACTGCAGGGCAAATTCAGGGAGGGTAAGAGAACAAACACACGAGCTGGAGGCCGGCCAGGGCACCTGTATCAACAGCCACGCCGCTCGGCATCGATGAGGCTGGGTCAGACAGAGGAATTCTGCGATGGCTCAGGCACGGGGTGTATCACTCGGTATGTACAATGTATGTGCCATACATTATCTGTCCGCGACGCCGTAGCCTAGGGACATCGCAGCTGAGCTGCTTCCTTTCCGTAGAGACTGCTGCATCCACGCAGCTCTCCAGCTTGCACAGCAAAACTGCACAGCCTTTCCGAAGAGGTACAGGCACGCTGCTGCCTGCCAGAGGCACGCTGGCCCTTCCTTCGGTAGAGCCGAATGTCCGGCTCGGCCCTGGGCAGGAAAACCTGCCCAGCGAGTCACCGTTCCAAGTCCTGCGAGCAGGTGAAATAATAGTTTCAGAAAGTTCCTGTCTGCCTGCAGACAAAAAGAAACCTGCGGAGGAGCAGTTCTTCTATTGTTAAAGTCCGTAGTTAGAGCAGAAAGAATAAAGTCCCTGTGGTTTTCTTCGCTGAGCAGAGAGGCAGGAGGCATGAAGGAGAACAGATACCAGCGTATTCTGATTTATCTCCTGCTGCAAGGAGGTGGGAACATCCTTCATCGTTGCCTAGACTCCCACATCAGGTCCTCAAAGAACTGTATTTTGGGGGTTAGCAAAATAAAATGAACATTTTTGATGCTGCATTATATTTTATCATCGAGTTAATGAAAATTGGGGTCTGGAAAGCCTCCGCATTCCCTCTGAAAGCCCTTGAGTAGAACCAACAATCATCATACATGATTCTGTAAGAGTATTGCTGTACTGCGAGGAGGTTAGGTTTGCTTCAGCATATGGGGAGAAATTTCCCAAAGAATGAACAGAAATTCTTCATGGCTGTTTGGAAGTACATCTGAAAGGGTCAGGAGAGGAAAAGCTTGGGAGACACTTTCAAATGGAGTAGCTATTTAGAATCATAGAATCATATTTACTCATTTATACCACCAAATAGATCATAAGCCTTTAGTAGCAAACTCATGCAGCATTTTTATAAAACTGGACTCTTAAGTTTCCAGAAAGGTTTTGATTTTCTTTTAACTTCACATCTCTCTTTCACCTCAATGGCTGCACGTGTTTGGTTTGTTGGGACTCCCTGAAGGTGGTAACGTGTTCTGAAATGCTTGGAGAAGTCTTTAGTGTGGCAAAGTATTTGTTCAAGAAAGAAGGAGCTTTCATCATTCTGCATATGTTTTTTTTTTTTTGCCCCATATTTAATTTATTGTAGGATCAGCTTTTCCTTAAAGGAAATATAGGGAATGGTCAAGAAAGGGAATTTTGTTTATCTACAGCTTATCTGAGGGTAAGGGAGACCTGTTTATCAACATGAAGTCATCCAGGAGACTGGTGGAAACAGTCCACACCCAAGCTCCTGACTGAGACCTGGTTCTGCTTTACCTTTGTCTATTCTGCTTTCCTACTCACTACTGCTTTATTCAATTTTCATATTGTTTCAGGGTATTTTCCATTTTTTTACTGCCCTTGGGTGACGCTGGCATATACTTCACTTTTTCACATCCTGCTAAATTTGCTTCCAGGGATTGCTAATGCAATCTGTGAACCCTGTGAACATTTTAACCTGCGTTATTGGTGCCTGCAATGCCACAGATGCTTCTGTGGACAAATGAGGAAAGTCAGGTCCTTATTCTGAATTTGCCATTTAAATCTTTCAGTGTTTGTTACAGTAATTCTTCCTTTCTGCCTCTGCTTCCATGAGTGAAAATGTGCTTCTTGCCCTTGCGTATGCACATTTTTGGTCTTCATCTCTTCTCTTGCTCATGAACACTTTGGCTGCCCCACCCTACTGAGCATGTCATATGCCCTCTTAAAATCCCAGCTTTGTGTGTTTTTCTCTGCTATTGAAGTTCATAGGCATGAAACATTTGAATCTCTTTAATTCAAACGCAACTTTTTCTGGTTTTCCTTTAAACTTCCTTGTGGGACGAACCAACCGTACCAAGCACTGATCTGCAGCTGGTACTGAAATGACCGTGTTGAATGTCTGCCTCGATACAATTCTTAGCTTTCTTGCCTATAAATCCCATCATTAATCATTTCTTTTTTCATCCTCCCAAACCTCCCATTGCCACATATTCGCTGACTGTGCCAACAGATTCAAAGACAAGAATGTTTGTGTGCTGACAAGGCAGGTCCGAGCACATGCACCCACAGCTGCTGGCGGTGTGGAAAGAGGGTCGGGAAGAGCGGAGCGCGACACTGGTAACGTCTCAAAATTACTGGTTTTGCAAAGTGGAGGGAATGGGATTTGGTGAAGGGAAATCTACAGGAGGGCCCGTGTTCCTGCAGTGAAAGATGTGAGAAATAAGGTCATGTAAGTGTTCATTTTTGAAAGAAATGATGAGAGTAAGACGCAGGACAGCTGATTTTTATCCAGGGGTCCAGTTCTGCCATGGCGGAAAAGAAACGATGATTCAGTGATTTGAGCTGGCCTCGAAAGATCCACATTCCTGAACTTGAAAATTCCTGTTCAGCTGCAGGCTTCCTTAGTGGTGTTGGGACATATAAGTTAATTTCTCAATATTTTTCATTTCTATAATAATTGAATAAGTTAGTATGAGGAAAATACATAAAAGATAGTGAAGAACTCAAACACTTAAATAAGTGGGAGCAGTGTAAATACCTGAAACTGGTTGTGGTGGGTGCTGTTGGAAATGCCTCATTATTGTCTCTATTTCCCTAGAAATATGAACAGCTTTAAAAATGTGTAGTTGACTTTTCTGTCAGTCCAGACCTGTGATGGTAGTGCATATCAGGGAGTAAAATACCCGAGATGTGAAAATAAAACAAATTTTCTTATAGCGTGATTAAAAATGGTGAGGGAAGAAAGGATCGGTTCGGACACCAAGCCCTGATGAGCAAAAGCCAGGTCACTGGACGTGGTTTTACACTTCCTTTAGCCTGTTGTCTGCTTGGTGAATCTCAGCAAGGTGTGAGGGGCTGGAAACTGTCGGTGAGAGCCAAACGTCTGCCTGCCCAGGGGATGTGTTTCAGAAGTCAGGTTTCTGCAGGCAGCAGCAAGAAGCAACTTTGAGGCCACTGCCAAAACCAGACAGACTCAACTTGTCCTGGGCCTCAGAGGAACGGCGTCCGTGTTGAATGCCTGCGGTTCTGCAGTGATTCACGCTGGAGGAGGAGGCCTAGAGCTATTCAAGGGGCATTTCCCTGTGGGCCACGTGGAAAATTCCTACTCCAAAAAACATCCCACACCTGGGAGAAACAGAGTAATGGATTTCATAGCACAGAGAGAGATGAGCAATTGTATTCTGTTCGTGCCTGTAAAACATTTGGAGAGCTATTTATATTTATGTGCTTTTATATTTATATACTTATTATTTCTCTTGCTAATTTTATAAGAATATATTGTGATCGTAGTGACGTGCCACGGCTTCCAGTAACAGCAGAGGTTTTACTGTGCAAGCATTAAACACTTGTTCTACATCAAATCAAAAACCAAGGAGCTCTCTTCATACTCTGCTGATGGATCCTCTCAACTGGGCTTGGGCTTTCCTGATCCTACAGGTGGTTCACACTGGTTTTTGCTTGGGATAAACTCTCAGAGTCTCCAGATCTCTGTTAGGCTCGGTGGGAAAATCAAACCCTGTATTTGCTCTCGGAGGGCAGCTCCTGTGGCCGGCGGTTTGGAGAGCTGCTGCCCGGGAGGTGTTTGTAAAACAGCTCGGTTCTCATGGCAACCCTCAGCTCCAGGGAAACGTGTTCTGCAGCCCCGGCTTTGTCCACCCAGAATGCCTGCATACCTTTAGGGAAGGGTATTTCTGATTTCTCTAACACTTTGCTGCATTCTCAAAATAATTTCTAGGCAAATTTCACAGTATTTGTGTGCTTCGGGTAGGCTGCCTTCCTGGGCAGCCCTGGTGAGCAGCTGTAACAGAACCGTGGCTGTCAACCAGCCTCTGGCGCTCGTATTCAGCTTTAAATCTGCTTTTAATTAAACACCAAGGTCTGCACTGACTGTTTAGATATTTTGGGCAGCCCACCACCACCAAATCAAGCTGACTGATACACTTGCAGAGTGCCTTTTCACTCTTTTTTAATGGATTCAGCTTTAATAAGTAATAAAAACTATAACATTCTGGTGATGATTTTAACAGCGTTTTCAACAGAAGGATTTGTTTAAAATCTTTGTGTGTATGAACACTTTGGCACTGCCATAATTTTTGCCAGTCTGACATCAGGTTGTGGGAAAGCGCCGAACCAAGCTCAGAAACGTCGTAAGGAGCCGCTGGTGAATAAAGCTGTCAGTGCCTTTGATCGCGCTCCCGCTCCAGGGCTGTGGAAGCACGGGAGCGCACGCCAGCGGAAAGGTGTTCCCTGCAGCCAGGCTTTGCGATGCAGCTCTGAGCGCGGGCTCGTAAATGGCGGGTTATTAGGAGTAATTGCGGCGTGCACAGACTTCTCTTGAGGCAGGAGTTAGGTAAGGCGGCTCCCGTGCGCCGGAAATCGCGCGTTCACTGTACCAACCCAGAGACGGCGTTTGCCCTTGGTCTGTCGCAGCGGGAGAATGCTTAAAGAAAATCAGAAGTCTGTTGGGATTACCACTCCAAAATGTTGTGTGTTCCATGTAACTTAATAGAAATAAGTTGCTTGGAATACAGACAGAATGGATTTTCCTGCAAGAACTTTTGTACTTGCTTCACTTGACTGCTGATTGTGCTTTTCATGATTATGGCAGGCTGGTAACTGTGAGAAAGATCCCCAAAGGAGCTTCTTTTCATCTGAGTTGTTATCAGAGGCACAGCGAATCACGGATTTTCTTTTTCCATCCCTGAGGCGGTGGTGGGGGCCAGGAGGGAAGTCTGCCTGGCAGCAGGCTGGTGGAAGTGACAGGGCCCGGCCGGGCAGCCGGTGGCCGGCGCTGGCTTGGTGGTACCCTCTCCTTGTAGCCAGAAACGCAAGAGGCTTTGGAAAGCACTGTCCCTGGCTGGCAGCTGCCTTTGCAAACGAACTCATTTACTGCGGGGGTAGATCCTGCAGGTACGTGACAGTCCTCATCCAGCACGAAGCCCCTCAGAGAATTCAGTCCACTCATTGCTGGTTCTTGTTTTGGATTCTCCTCTACCCAGCTCCTTGCCCATCCCGTCTTCCTCTGACTTCCTGAAAATGTTCGATTTTGCTGGTGGAAGATTATTCGTTTCCAGAATTAAGAAACTCAGACACACCCAGAGATTGGAACGCAGGAGTCTTTTGGTTGCCGTAGGAAACAGTAACAGTTCAGCAAGTCAGCATCGCCACAGTCCCCCCTGCAGGCCTGGGTTTTAAATGCAGGGCCATTTAATTCAACCTCCTTCTGAATAAAAGTCTTCTCTTCACCGGTAACAGCAGGCTCCCTGTCTGTTTGTGGCAGCCACTGTTGCTACCAAATGAGTTGAAAACAGAGACAAAACAACGTCAACTCTAATTAAATGCTTGGAAAAACAATCCAGGAAGTTTTGATTTAATCTGAATTTGCTGATTTTATATGGGATTACCTCAAAACCTTCAGGTAAAATTAGGTCAAACAGAAACTTCCCTCTTTCTCTTCCCTGTCCTTGGTAATAAATTATTTCCTAACCTTTTTACTCTCTGTGTTAATTTGATTTATTATCCCATCTGGTACCACAGATGTTAACCCTGTGAAAAACATATCTATTTTATTCTTATTTAAGCCATTCTTTCCCCAGCCTAACTGTTTCCCAGGTCTCAGGCTTGAATTTCATTTTGAGACCATGTTGAACAGTTTCTGTCACAAATCCCGTTGTATATTTTATGAATTTGTCGCTAGAGGATGCCGTGCAAACCGACGCGCTGTGTGGACTGACGAGCTGCATTGTCAGCTTCAGAAGAAGCCCATCCCTTGTCCCAGACTGCAGGACGTGTTCCGGCGCTGTGGCTAGCCGAAGGAACCGGACCATCCTGAACCTCAAAAGAGCAGAGTACAGTATTCCTTTGCTTTAACGCTGGGAATGTAGACTGATTTCAGCTCATTTATCGTCATAGAAGGGTTTGGGTTGGAAGGGAGGTCATCTAGTCCAACCCCCCTGCCAGGAGCAGGGACATCTCCAACCGGATCAGGTTGCTCAGAGCCCCGGCCAACCTGGCCTGGAACGTTTCCAGGGATGGGGCATCCACCGCCTCTCTGGGCAACCTGGGCCAGTGCTTCACCACTCAGTGTGAAACATTTTTTCCTTATATCCAATCTGAATCTCCCTCCCTCTATTTTAAACCCATCACCCCTCGTCCTGTCGCACCAGGCCCTGCTGAAGAGTCTCTCCCCACCTTCCCTGCAGCCCCCTTTGGGCACTGGGAGCCGCTCTCAGCTCTCCCCGGAGCCTCCTCTTCTCCAGGCTGAACAGCCCCAGCTCTCTCAGCCTGGCCTCACAGCAGAGCTGCTCCAGCCCTCTCAGCATCTGTGTGGCCTCCTCTGGACCCTCTCCAACTGGTCCATGTCCTTCTGATGTTGAGGACTCCAGTGCTGGATGCAGTGCTCCAGGTGGGGTCTCGCCAGAGCAGAGGAGGAGAATCACCTCCCCCAGCCTGCTGACCATGCTTCTTTTGATGCAGCCCAGCAGGCGGTTGGCTTACTGGGCTGCAAGTGCAGACAGTAGTAGCTGTGAACGTGACAGTTTTTATTCTGGGGAAGCAATATGTCACGCTCATCTCATCATAGTTAGAAGTACGCCAAAAGATCTGCCTCTCCTAATAAGCAGTGGTGTTTGGTAGGCACACAGTTTTTCCTAAGTTGTGTGCCTTAGGATCTTAATCCATTCCTAGCAAAGGATGCTTTCAGGGAAGCTGGAGAGTCTGGACCTGAGGGCTTACAGATAAGGAAGACAGTCACAAAACCCCTTTAGTTACTCAGTGCCTGCCCTGTCCTGTGTGCTTGGGAGTGAAGGAGCGTGTCCCATTTAGCCAACCACCTGGCAGATGTGGTGCTTACCATACCAGCTTTGTTTCTGTCACAACACACCTGGAACAGGTTCAGATTACTTGAGAAGAATTTACTTTTGGCTTGGATCCTGCAACTCCTTGTGTGGCAAATACCTGAGAGCATGAGAGCGTGCTCCTCCAGCCCACCTGAAGCTCCAGTGGGCAGGGTAAGCAAGAGACAGCCCTGGGTCCTCCACACTGACCCCAGTCGCTCCAGATTTTCAAAACTTCTGCTTGATTTGGGTGGCTGTATTTTTTTTTTTTGCATCATAAAGGGCACCATTTTCAGAAAGCGATGGGTCATAAGCAGTGTCTGAAAGCCAAGCAACTTTAGGTCATCTTAACTTTGAGGTCCAGGTGACTATTTGTGGAAGGCAGTGGTGATACTGAGTATCTTGTGAAACTCCTGAATAAAGTCAGCATTCAGATCTGTTCTCATTATCTGATCTGCTCCAGTTGCTGCAGTGAGAGTGTTTAAGATCGGTTAATACCAGGTGTTTTCCAGCTGGTATTAAGCAATTGTCATGCTTGTTAGGCCAACATCCTGCTCCAAGAAGGCACACATAGCTTTAGAGTTTAGTCCCTTCCGTGAAGCAGTGCTTGCAGGCAGAACAGGCTGAAAATATGTTGCAGATACAAATCTTTAATGAGAATTGTGGTTATTTCGTTGGGTTGTGGTGGCGCTTTAGATGTTTTGTGAACAGAAAATAAAAATATAGTCTCTGCTCCCAAAGATTTACAGTCTAAGGTAGTGTTTGGAAGAGTTCACTGATGGGATTGGTGGATTTGCAATCTCTAAAATGAGATAGATAATCTTTCTAAAAAGATATTCCAACTCCACCTACAAGAAATTAGGTGGATGCAGTAATCCCAAAGTAAAACTTGCTCTCTGGTAATATACAGAGTGCAGATTATCTGATCAAAGTGGACTCAGTCCCCTAAAAAATAATGTTAACTGCTTTATTGCAAATGGCAGAAAAGGAACGTTTCTTGCTGAGTCCTGATGATTCTTTTTCATGTGTGTCCCTGTCCGAAAGAAATGAGAGAGGGCTCACAAGATGACCTCCAGAAGTCCCATCCAGTCTTAGTTATTCTATGATTACATGGTTCTTAGTTAAAGATGCAAGCCGTTGATCACATTATTTGCCAGGTGTGGCAATGTCTTGCCAATAGCTCCCTTTGCACAGAGGCAGTGATTTGATTCACTCCGTGATAACTCAGATCACAAAAGGTGTTTATTTCATGGCTTTATACAAAGGAGGTCTGGCAAAAGAGTTTTATTTTTGGCAGGACTGCCAACTTAGGTGTTAAGGGCACCAGTGTCTATATAGGACGGATAAAGTGTCTCAAAGATGTAAAAACTTACATTACTTAGAAATACTGAGGAACAGAAGAGATGGTTTAAAATCTGACTCAACAACAGATCTCTGAATTAATTTGTTAATTGAAAGGCCTCGATGATGGAAGCTTTTTCTAGAGGGGTCCTTTGAGATTGGTTGTTGGATCCAACCCTATTCAGCATTTTCATCATCAGAATGTCTTAGAATGTATTTTGAATCTCTCCTGGTAAAATCTTCAGGTCATCTGAAGCTTGTATGGTGGTAAATAGCCTACTCAGATAATTTTGATACAGAGTGATCTGACTTACATCACCACAAGGTCACAATCAAAGAAAATATGTCTTCATGCAGCAAAATGCAAGATATCGCCCCTGGGAGCAAAGAAAGCGTGCTATCATTATGGGCTGGGAGACTCTTGAAAAGCAATGACTCAGAGCAGGATTTAGAGGTCACTGGAGATAATTGTCTCAACATGAGTTCTCAGCGCAAGGCTGTTGCTAAAAGGCTACTGTGAACCTTAGAAGTTCAAAAACCCAAAAGTTGGGAAGTGGTCTCTCTTCTGTACCCAGTATTGCTTCCATAGGTCTGTGACCAGTGTTGGTGCCCTCAAAAGATGTGAAATTACTGGAAAGAGATCAAAGGATGCCACACACACAAAAAAATTTCCAGCAGCTGAAAAAAGAAAGCTTACATTGAGAAGTTTAATCTTCCTCAGCTGTTCAGAGAAAAGGTTTGGAATGGATTGTTGCTCCGTGTGGAGGGACTTGCACATGGGAAAGACATCAGAGCATGCAGCGCAGAAGGAAATGTTGGTAACCTTGCAGACAAAGGCAAAACAAGTTCCAGTGGCGGGATATGGAGGTTGTTAGACAAAGTCAACCTCGAAATTAGATACAGTTTCCTAGCAGTCATTAAGCTTACTGGAGGAAGTGGTGGACTCACTGTAATCAACGGTCTTTGATATATGAGATATCTTTTGAAAAGACAGGCTTTAATCCAGTTCGGAACTGGGGGGGGTGGAAAATGAACAGTAAGAGGTCAGACAAGATGATCACAGTAGCTTCTTTGACCTTAAAGCATGTGAATTACTGTAATCCCTCAACGCAGGACTTTCAACCTTGCGTGGAGATAATTCAGCAACGCATCTGTTCTCTGGACTGAAGTGCCGTGGTCATGTTATGGCTGTGTGTAGAATAAGGCTGTTTTTTCATACCAAGAGCTGGATAGACATGGCCATAGCTGAGAAATTGCTGTGCTGCGTATCAGTGCTCTGGGAGCTACAGGAGTTAGGAATTCATGTGCGGATCATGGGTCTCTGTGGCTTTGCTGCTGCAAAACTTGGGTTGTGGAAACCACTGATCCCGTGTTCACCTCCTTCTCTTACTTCTCTTTCAAAATTTTTCAATGAGTTTGAAGGAAAATTCACTTTTATGGTTTATAAATTTCAACAGTGTTTTGTGTTACTACTTGGTATCTTTTTGTGAGATCATACCTTGCTATATTTTCCTTTGCTGCCAATGCTGGCTTTTGTCTACTTGGACCACTAAAGCTTGAGTTTTTTACTCTTATTTTATCTTCTGTTAATCCATGCAAGTCCCTATATGCCTTGCTCTTCAAGGAGAGGGAGCTTCTTGCAAATGTAATTTTATCCTCACTCTTCTAATGGATCCAGTGAGAGATGAGAAGCATGAGAAGTCTCAGCTGTGTGCACCTTCATTATATCTCCTTACAATTCACTATGTAGTGCACCACTTGGATCACTTGTGAACCATAACATAAAAAAAAAAACCCACAAGAAGACAATATTCAGATCGAGACATCACAATTTATGATCTGTTTTGTAGCTTAACTCTTTCTGTTCTCCATGTCTCAGACAAAAATGTCCTCTGCATTTTCGAAGTGAAAGAAATGCTTTGCCCTGAGACTGCTGTTGATTGTGGAGGGAGTTGAGTAGCTAAATCCTATTTCAGCTCTTGAGGACCTTAATGACTTTAAGATGTCAGTGACAAACCTCTCCGGTGTAATTACCTCCATGTTATTCCATGCAGACCTGAAACACATTAGTTGAAAGGCTTATCTGCAGATGAGGCCTCAGCATTCCCGCCTGTACAAGACATTGTCCTGTGCATCTGTTCTTCAAATGTTTATCTACTGTTTCCTGCAAAGACAACATTTCCTTGCTGTCTTGCAGCTTCAGGTCCCAAAACACATCTCTGATGGCTGGAATAAAGACAGGATAATGAAGAAGTATGGCACAGCTGGCTGTCCTCTCAGCAGAGTGTCTGTAGCCGTAGAAAACATTATTAATGTGTGGGAGAAAATGACAACATTTTATCTTGCTTGAAACTATAGTAAATACAGTAAAAAGGCTGGTTTGTTATTTCTTTTCTATGTCTTTTTTTTTTTCCTATTAGGGAGCTATGCATAAGAATATTACGTCTATGCAGGTCTTTGTTCTGTGAACGGCCTCTCAAACTCCATCTGAGATTCGACCTTCCAGAATCCTACTGGCCTAATCATCTGCAACAAGTCTTTTTTTTTTTTTTTTTTTTTTTTAATGGGCAAATAAAATGTAATTAGTTCTTTTTCATTATCCCTAGTCATTAAGAGAAAAGGCAGATGGGTATGTTTTGTGCCTGCGCTGATAAGTTTTTGTGGCAATTTTGCAAGGAGTTATAAAGATGTAGAGATATCAGAACAGACAGCGGTAAGGATAATGGATGGGATTTTCAAGAGCGCTTTTGCTAGTCTAACACTACCCCCATTATCATTAATGGCAGGCACAGAGCACTTGTGAAAATGTGTCATCCTGTGCGCGCATGTCTACGTGGGATCTTCATTGCACTTTGACCCACGCGTAGACTGGAAACTCTGAGAACACTGAGCAGGCTTTTTTGTTCAGTTCTCTGTGTGTGGGAAACCACATGAAATGATGTTGCCGGGGATGTTTTATGTCGCTGAAATCTTCCAAGAACAGCACAGGTATAGCTCAACAGAATCTTAGTCCATCACGCGTAAGCCATTGTTAAGTGCTACAGCAATGATAACAGATCAGATTTATAGAATCATAGAATCATAGAATCATAGAATGGTTAGGGTTGGAAGGGACCTTCAAAGGTCATCTAGTCCAACCCTCCTGCAAGAAGCAGGGAACCCCCCTGCAAGAAGCAGTAAATTTAAACAGTAAATTTAAAGTAATGCAAATAACATTAGTGAAAGGTCTTCTAATTCATAGCAGTGTAACTGGGATGAAACTGAAGATCACAATCTGTAATAATGAGGAACTGTCTTGTTTTAATTCACTGTTTCTTTGAAATAAAAATAACATTATCCAGACAACTCCAAGTCACAGCCCACTCCAGGAGAGACCTACCTCTCAGGACAGTTTTGCTCATTCGTTTCTTGCCTCTATGCAAAATCATCAGTAGGATGCTAGCTGTAAAGGTGGCTTCTCTGATATATAGACCTCCCAGCAGCTACACTGAGACCAACTCCTCATTTCACAGAGGTCTTTCAGCAGCCATCACATGGTAACAATTTTCATTCACTACCAAACTGTCTTGCTTGAACTGATGAGTTGGAAGTGAAGGGCTCCATATCCCATTACCCCAGAACAAAAACATCCAGTTCCCTTATCTGATTTAAAGATCCATCTCTACTACATGTTAACAACTTATATTTCTAAATGTAATGCTTCATCAATCCTCTTCTGAGCTTTTTTTTTGTATTTCCTTTCCTGTCACCGCGTTTTACTAAGCTGTTTGCAGTGAACAGTGGCATCTCAAAATGAACTGGGAACGCTGCTGTGGTGGTGGGAGGAGAAGTAGTACTGTCTGTGCATTTGATGACTTGACAGATATGCAAACCCTTATTTTATTAGAGTATGCTTAGCAAGCTTTTCTCATGTGTGTCCATTACTATTATTGGGTTTTTTATTAATTTAGTGGTATGAAAATACAAGATTTATATCCTGAGAGTTTAAGGTCATCTGTTACTCTGTGCCTACATGGAATAAATATGACAAAGGTCTAAAAAGACCAAACCTTCCCATCAAAATCTCCCTTCTCATCTCTCTAGCCAGAATCTTTAGTGGGTTGCATGTATAGATCTCTTGTAGCCATGGTAGGTACCATGGCTTTCTTCACTATTTGTTCCTGCTGAAAGCTACCCTGATAGCTTTGGTATGATGCAATGTCCCTGTGATTTGCACAGGGAACAGAACCAATGTACACAAGTAATTTGTATATTGACGGGGAAAAAACCCACCTTTTGGGGCTCTGGAATTACCTGAGTGACTGAGTAGTAAAATGGCATCTCCCAGAATTAACCTGAAAGATTATTTTTTTTAGGCTCTGATCTCATGTGTGTGTATGTGTGTTTTCATATATTACACACTAGTGCATATTAATGTTACATATTAATGCATATTTGAGGTTCTTATTGGGCCTTTAAGGGAACATGCCTTACTCTATGTAGGTGTAAATTAACATTTTTCTGTTATGTGCATTGGAAAGAGTTCTTGCACTCTGAAGTCTACAACACTCCTTGTTACCATAACTCTAACATCTTCCTTACCCTTCTGCAGATGGCCTGGTGGATTGCATGGACCCAGACTGCTGCTTGCAGCCACTCTGCCACGTCAACGCGCTGTGCCTGGGCTCCCCGGACCCCCTGGATATCATCCAGGAGACACAAGCCCCTATCTCCCAGCAGAGCTTACATTCATTCTATGATCGGATCAAGTTCCTGATTGGCAAAGACAGCACTCACGTCATCCCAGGAGACAATCCCTTTGAAGGAGGGTAAGTGAATTTTGGTTTTTTACATCAGTAAGAAGTAAAGCGTGAGCCGCTTGGCCATGGTAAGACATCTGCAAGATGCAGAACATGGAAACTGCCTATGGGAAGTCGATATCTGAAGAATTCTGTGGCTGTGGTAGTTCTTCTGATTGTCTCCTCATCTGCAATGTCCTACCAGCCAGTAAGACAAGATTCTTCTCTCCCCACGCACACCAGCAGTTGCATCTTTCCTGTCTTCTTTTATTTCAAGGAATGAAAGCCGTCCGTTCATCAGGGCTCTTCCAGTTCAACTGACTCATTTTCCAGAAGTATCTAGTAAAAACCAATGGCAGACCTTCCTCCTTTGACAGAGCCAAAAGAGAGGGAAACTAGAATAATATTCACAATCTATAGTATGACTATTAGAGGCCTTAAAAGAACTGAAGAAATGTTTGCGGTCTAGGGAGGGCGATTAGAGTGATTTCTGATGTAAACAATCAAGTTGAATATAGATTTGTTTTAATACTGAGACATTCTTTGTCACTGCAATCTTCATCAAGAAACAGCAACTGGCAAAGAAATCTCACACAGTTCACGTCTGGGGCTGCATCTCAGCCATTTGTGTAAGTACACAGGGGAGGTCATCCCTTCAAAATCACGTACTCATAGCAGGACACCATGATACGTACCCTGGGGTGTCAGATTCTTGGATCATTCAGCGTCTATCCTGAATGTTGCTTTTCAGGAGTGGTGGCCCTGAGCCAGGAGGTGGTTCTCCGTTGAGTTCCACCCAGTCGTTAACTGCTTATTTTCAGCTTTCCCACACACAGCAGTGAATAGGTTGACGCTGAAGATATATAACCCTTGTGTTTGTGTGGGTATTTGTTTCAGCGCTTGCATCTCAGCAGGCCTCTCAGGCCCTCCTGGGTCTGACCTGATGCTCTTCCGTGCAGGGACATTGCCAGCATCCCTTGGGTACCACCCCTCATGCATTGCCATCTGCGGTGGTCTACAGGCTGACCTCAGACACAAACGCACACCAGTGTCAGGGAGCTGGCCTGGTGTGATAGTTTCCCTGATTTCTCTTGCTGCCAAGCCCTTCAGAGGCCAAGAAAGCTGACGACAGTGATTCAGATTAAGGCCAAACAGTCATTGTGTCGCTAACTGTTGTACTTTGTCAGTGTTCTAAAGACTGCAGATTCTGGATGCTGAACAGTCCTGGCTCTGGACTCAGTGTTAGCACGGTGAATTCTCTGCCGTCGATTTTCCACAGAGGACTCTGGCATCAGGTCCATGTGTGTCTGTTCTGATAGGCAGAGTGTTTAGGTACATGCATGTCTCATGTTTGGTGAGCTTCCCCATACGACTAAAGAACTCTAGGAGTTTTCACACACATATAATAAAATGATTTTTCTACTTCTCTTTAAAGGCTGCATGCGTTCAGCAGCGCATAGAGGTGGGGAGAAATAATGGCAATTTCTAATCTATACAGTGAATTTGCATCTCAGAGTGCAGCAGAGGACCAGCAGAAAGACTGTGTCATTTAGGGCCACATAAACTCCTACAGAAATTACAAGTGTTTCATAGATCTGATGATAGATCTCTATGTAGGAAGGAGTTACTTACCATCTGTATACATCCTGCTAAAGAAAGATTCAGAATTCAAAAGGAACACCTGCTAGCAGAGATGTTTATGTGGCATATAGATTACCAGAGAGAGGAAATGCAAAGATTCAGATCAATAGGAAGGGTTTTAATGATTGCTTTTCATTAACTGCAGTGGAATTAATAAATATGGCTCCTTGCTCCATTCAAGTTACCAGAAAGAATTATACAGACATAGCGATGATTTATGAGGTTGCCATTCTTAAAATATCAGCGTAGGGTGTGTATCACTAAATGTGGTCTATAGATATGTCGCCTCAAGCTGTGGTTGTGTTGCATCTCTCAAGTTAAATATCTTGACTCATCACAAGAGCAGTTGCAAATAACAGTGAAGGACCTCAACAGAAGGTATATTTTCCCCTGAGACAACAACAACACAGCACACAGTCTAGGCTTATTGGTCTGTTGGGTTGCTAAAAATGGTGTTACTCTTTTGAGATGTTAAAAGACATCATGTGTTCCTGTTGTTAAAGATCCTATAGATCTAGATAAACTCAACCGTTGCAAGTGTTTTCTGCTCATTTGACTTCTCTTTGTGGTTCCGATTGTCTGTTTTCACCACCTAGAAAGCTGGACCTTTACACAGCTGTCCCTTGTCACCCTGGAAATGGCAGCACTTTAGCGGTGGTCGGACAATGACTGCTCCATGGAGAAGCGTGGGCTGAGGCCATCTGGGATCCAGTTAGTTTGGGCAAATGAGACTGACTGGATTTCCACATGGGGCTATGCCCTTCCTTCAGTAGCATTCTCACTGCTGAATCTCCTCCAGTTACTTTTGCCGCAGATAGGTGATAATCTTATCTCTTATCTGTGGAACTGTTCAGTGCCTCCATGAAGATCACAGCAGCAGCTGGGGGCAAGATGAACCATGAGGCTCTGAGCAACCTGATCTAGTCAGGGAGGTGCCTGCTTCTTGCAGGGGGGTTGGACTAGATGACCTTTGATCTCTCCTTCCAGCTGCTGGCTCAATAGCTTGTCCAACAGGAGGGAGGTCAGGGAATCGTTTTGATCTGACAGAAGACTCCAGCATCCTGCCTTAGGACAACCCTCTTCCTTCCATTGCTGCCACTGTGATTCATGAAGCCATCTCCTTGCTGTAGGTCAGGCCTGTAGATTGCTGGGTATGAGATGTCCTACATCTTTCTGTCCCCGCACTGTCATCTCAAGGGGCAGGATTGGAGCTGGATCCATGCGGCTTGCTGTGAGCAGTCCCCCATAAGCAGGCAACACAGAGGTCATATGGACCTCTGTATCCTGCGTGTCTGATGTCCTGCAGAGACATCTGTGGCACAGGCACACTCATCATTCGGGTCAGGAACCACAGTCTGATCCTCAGGGATCAGATCGCAGGTTGCAGCTGGCCGATTATCACCCCTGGGGGGAACCACAGCACATTTGCACTCCTGTATGGCCCGTGCAGAAGAGGAAGCTGTGTGAAGGAGATGACTGAATATCTATGCAATATGTTTCTTGGGCTTCAGAAACACAACTTAGCTACCCTTTAGAGAAAACAGCAGCACAGATCACCTAATGGATACAAATAAATGAATGCTTCATGACAGCTAGCCTTTGAGTGAATTTATTATTGAATTACACTCAGCGTTTTAAGAACAAGCTGAGCTGACAAGCTCTCTCATGACTGCAGAAGAAAAAGACAGACAATGATAAATTTTCCTGATGGATAAAGGTAAAGACCTTGTCTCCTCCAAAATACCAGCAATTATATATTATTCATGTTTGGGAAGAAAAAAATAATCATTGCCTGTATTGAAATGAGTGTTTATGATGATAAAGCAAGTAGCTAAATTAAATTCTGAATGCACAGAATGTCTTTTCACATCATTTTGATGAACAGATAACAAGTACTCCTCTGCCACTTGATCGTTTTTGTATTGATTTTGAAACCACTTACTCTTGCTGTTTGCTTTGTATTTTTAAGCCATTCTTAGTTGTCCATCACCATAAGGAGCAGCGCAAGATGCAGTGGTGTCGAGTTGTTGGCTTTCAAGTAGGATACCTGATATATTTGTTCTCTCTTGAGGGACAGTGTCAGAAAATTGCAAGAATAGGCTACAGTCCTGTTCTACGGAGTCTTACGTTAAATGTTGGCGTAGGATTAAAATACCTCAGAAAACTATGTGCAGAATTGGCATTTTTTGTAAAGAATGCTTGAAAAGAAATCAAGTGATTTTTAAGTAGGTGTGTTTTGTACTTCTTTTTTTGGGGGGACAGGTTGTATATATCTACTTGCTATTAACCCATCCCAATTACGTGGGCAGCTAGAAATAACCAGGCTGTACGACGTGCCTTACTGATCCCGCTGCGGCGGGTTGCACAAGCACTGTTAAATGCTAAGATAGACAGGTATGCTATCAATGCGTCTGTGCACTATTTTACTATAATTTTTTTAAAGTTTTTTATTGTCAGAGTTAAACTGCATCGATCCCAAGCCCTATCAAAACCAAAATTGTGAGTATTGATCATGGCCAAAGAACGAGTGAGAACACAGGGGAAGATCAAAATGGCTTTCAAAATGGTTTGTTAGCCCCTCTGGCTCAGTTCTGAGTGATTTTGAACACTATGATGATACCATAATGTCCTTGAAGGAAGATGTTCAAAACATCTCTTTTCACTCATTTCTTCCCACATCTGGAGGGCTGCAGGTTCACCCCAGCCGTTCTTCCTTCACAGGGAAGCCAAAGTGCTCTGTCTTTTCTGTACTTTCCCCTCAAGAAAAGTGTGATTTTGAAACAGCCAAGTAAGAAATGCTTCTTTTCTTGCCAAAGACAAAGTTAGAAGTAAAACAAAACTCCAGCTCACCAGGTGTGCCTTTCTGCTGATGATTTCTCCCGAATTGACTGGTCCAGCCCACGGCTCTGGCCCCGCTCCAGCAAGGATGCGGCTCTGCCGGGTTGGCAACGAACTGCGTGGGTCGGATGCACCCACTGCACTGCAGGCACCCCGGAGGTGACGCAGGAGGTTGTGGAGCACAGCAGCTCCACAGGTTAGGACAGCTTGGAGAGATAAGCGCCGCATCTGTTTATGGCTGCGTCATAGATATTAGACACCATCCAGTGTTCCTGATCGTGAGCACTCATGGCACGGCGTGGTACCTTCATTGCTGGGAGCGGGGTCATATTTTTCCATATTTTAAACCAAGCTAACACAACACCTCTTCAAACCCTTGCCTTCGCACCATTACTGTCTTCCAAAGGCATCATTCTGCTTTTGTTGCTTTCTACTTAAATGAACTACTCACTACAAATCATGACTTTTTGAAATATAGGAGAATAATGAGGAATTTTCAAAAGCTTAGTGTTTTTTATCTTGGTAATTATTCCTTTTAAGCACAGGACAGCATACTTTTAAAACTTACCTTTTCAATGTAGAGGGCATATATATATATATATTTTCAATGTTTGCCTTTTTCTTTTGATTTTAAATTATGTGGTGTGGCATTATTTCAGCTGATTTTGAGTTGAGCATGGCATTATTTCCATATAATAAACGAATGCAACATATGCAGCTACTTCCACTTTCTGGAATTTGTACGCACCGGACTCTGTGAAAGCAAAGTTCCTATCAACTTTTATGTTTTTTTTTCTATAACATAGTGTAATCATAATGTAATTATATTCCCCTTTCACAAGTGGCGGTAGAAGGAAGTCTTGTGTACAGTCATTAGAGAAATTGGGGTGCAATTTTTAACAAATACTAAAAAAATTGGTTATTTATTACCAAGAACGAACTCTTGAGTAGGACCTTCCTAGTATGATTTCGGCGTGCTTCCAGGACCAGGCAAGGCAGCTGATGTAAACGCTGTGCCATCCTCTACAAGGGATTAAAAGGTCCCAGGTGTACCTGTGTACCTAGGAGCTCTTGGAGTATGAAGAAAACAAAATCCAAGCCTTCAAAATTCCCGAACAGAAAAACAAGACTCCTAATGAGTTTAGCACCTCCCAGGTTATGCAGGTGCTGACGTGCACATTAGGTTTTCAGAGCTGAAATTAGGGTGTAGATGCTGTTGCCTTCTCTTGGATCTGGCACATAGATATTTGATTAATATTTATTCAAAATTCAAGGTACATTCCTCTGGAAAAAAGACCAGCCTACATGCCCATTGCTTTACACTAATCATTGATGGATGTGTTTGGCGTGGTAACTGTGAGCTGAGTCAGTAGCTCCATTCAATAGAATAACATCACTAGAAACTGTATATCCTGTTCAATTGAGACATTTTATTAGTTCATTACTGCATAAGGGTGCTTCAAATTAAATACCAACTCACTTGTAATGGTTCTCGTGTGGGACTCTGGCATGTTCCTTCTGCAAAATCTGGAGCTTTCTGCCCTAAGCCCTCTGTTGCCTCCCCTCAGGAAGACTCAGGAAAAGTTTGTCCTTTGACTGTGATATTTACTTGCTAAATTGGTTAAAACCTCCTACATAAAAAGTAGTTTTAAATCCCAATCATAAAATCTTATATACTTTATTGAACCATTTTTTTTTCCTAATTCCTTGGGATCATTACAAAGCTACCAGACAGTTTATATGTAGTTAAAGAACTTCCCTTATGATCATTAGAAAGAGAGCTCATTTTATAATTAATCTGAAAATAATGTTTTTTTTTTCTTCTGTCCTGCTCAGTTTTCCTTTCATGATGCCTTAAATTCAATGGAAGGAATTGCTTTTATTTTGGATCTTCTGCAGACCTGAATATGTGGCCATAGCTTACAAAATAAATACCAGAAGTAAAATACTATAGTAGTACAGAACTGGAAAGTTCTGCAGACATTTTTTGTGAAGACTTGACATGAATACATTATTCATCTCTGAAAGTTATTGCACCATAAAGTCTTTACCTCTCGTAGAAATAATGGTTATAGGATCGCTTCTGCAAAATTATGAAATGAGTGTAATTCATATTAGGTGGGAAAATTGTCTTGCAGCTTACGAGCTTCTGAACACTCAACTTGGATTTTACATTTTGATTCTGTTTCTCTGAGATCTCACGCAAAGCGAGAGAGTGTTTCTTTACTTGTAGTGCAGTACAGGAAAGAATCATCACCTTTTAAAGCATTTCTTAGTCAACTACATTGTGAATAAAAGGATTTTTCACTGAAACTTTGCAGTTCAGCACAGCCAAGCTTTCTTATGCATTGCATTTCCTGTAAAACTGTATTCTAAAATACTTTCACTTAAATGTTATAGCTGGAGGCAGTTTTATAATTTCAGAGATCAGCAGGAGTATCTTTTTCCTCTTTATTTCCTATTTGCTAAGCAGCCTTCCTCTATCTCTTATCCTCCCACCTTCCCGTTATAGCTCAACTGAGAAATCTGGGGAAGCAAAAATAGTGAGTCAATGAGGCATAGAGACCCAAAATGTTTTGGATGGTGGAACTGGTGTCTCTTTCCAACAGTGGCCAGATTGCTTGGCAGATCAGAAAGGAAGATTGTGCTTTCGTAAAGCGAAAAAGGGCACGCATCGAGTAGGTGAATGAGGTTCAAATCTTGGGAGAAGTTTTCAGTGCAGTAAGGCCCTGCGCCTTTCAGGAATGGAGCCAGCAGGGAATTGTTTTCAGAGCAATGATCATTCATTCATGAGTTTTCTAGAAGTGGTAGGTGGTCCTCAAAATACATTTTGTTACTAAACCGTGAGGCAATAAAAATATCTTATTTTCCTTTTGGAGGAGCTACAACTAGCAGTCACTAATATTGCCAAAAAAAAGATAATGCCACAGCAGATTTTTAAGAACTATCAGTTTGTAAGTGTTTATGGAGCAGAACGGAGTCAGATATATGCGTTGGGGAGCTTGAGAAACTGGACATCAGCTGGTTACAACACCAAGCCCTGTCACGGATAATAAAATTATCAGATGAAGAAGACTCACTGTTTTGATACTGTGAAGTTAGACCAGATCTAAAGAGACAACAAGATATCTAGAAGTGTTACTGTAAATCTTGATTAATAATCATTTTCCTCTTGGACTTCAAATAACGAATTTCATTAGCCACATTTGAGCATTTTGTTGCATTTTCCTCTGTCCTTCTTCAGACAATTTAAGTCATGGGTTTCATTGAAGCATTTCATTCAATTGGCTTTACTGTGCGTTTTGTAGAATATCTACAACACTGCAGAAGGCTTCTTGCAAAAGGTTACCAGCTAAGGACCGTATGCACATAAAGAATCATCTGCATCTCCTGACCCTTCAGTGACGGGACCTTATAAATAGCTTCATTGAGCAGGCTAAACAAACAGAGCAGATACTGTTTTCACTGCAAAGAACTTAAAATTGACTTTCTTGTATTGAGCCTGGTCAGAGCTCTTAGACACTTTGCTCTTCATCACCCACTCTTTTTCTCCTGGGTCTGCCACTCCATCAGCTACTCAGAAAGTTGAGTGATGGGGTCTTTTGCAAACCACATCTGCCAGTGCCACTTTAGCAAGTCCCCATTTGGGAATTGGTTGAATGTCAGCGCATTTAGTCCCTTTGTCAGATTGACACTGGCATTCTGGTGCTGCCCTTATTGGTGGACTTCTCTGCTGAGCCTAATTAACAATTTAGAATCATAGAATCACAGAATGGTTTGGGTTGGAAGGGACCTTCAAAGCCCACCCAGTCCAACCCCCCTGCAAGGAGCAGGGACATCTCCAACACATCAGGTTGCTCAGAGCCCCGGCCAACCTGGCCTGGAATGTTTCCAGGGATGGGGCATCCACCGCCTCTCTGGGCAACCTGGGACAGTGCTCCACTACCCTCAATGTAAAAAATGTCTTCCTTATGTCTAGCCTAAATGTACCCTCTTTTAGTTTAAAAACATTACTCCTTGTCTTTTCACAACAGGCCCTGCTAAATCCAGCTGGATTTGTATCCCAGCTGCCCAACATGTGCCAAATCCTTTCAGAAACTCACTTGTGCTATCCATGTGGTGTGGGAGTCTTTCCAGATAACTACTCTTTAATTTTAATTTTTTTCATGTAAGTGTGCCTTTCTTGATTAACAAGGAACCCTTCAGCAGGATCTATTCCATTCTTTTCCTGTCTTTAATTCCTTAAATCAGATGGCAGCTAAGATCAGTAGGTAGGTTTCAAGTTTAAACTTTTCCTACAGCTAAACTGAACTGAAGAAGCCAGACAGGGATTGACTCATTTTTAGGAAAGACTATCAAGAGTTTTTTTCTGCACAGTTCAGAGACAAGTGGGCAGGGCTTTTTTTTCAGACAGCTTTTGAAGGAAATACTGCCACAAGCAATCAACTTGAAGGTTTGTATGTTCTGCTGTTTCCTCTTCTTCTTTTGTCCTTCATCTGTCAGCTCAGGCGTTTTCGTCGTGTCCGGGTATTTGATCACGATGCCGTTAGCTTTTACCTGGCATTCTACCAATTTTCCTATCTGTCCGCGTACTACACTGCCCTGAGGTTGTTTAACGTGAGACAGGTGCATTCAACCCAAAATGGACAAGGGACATTTTGCCACCTCCTGTATTATCAAGCAAATAGGTCACAGCAGCCGAAGCCATGAGATTGTGTTTGTATTTGTAGGCGCTTATCAGCAAGGTGTCTGAGCATGCCGCAGATGAAGTGCCATGAGAATGTAAAAATCCCTCTGCAAGGGATTAGCAGATTACTACAGTTATCCCTCTAATGTCTCTGTAATGAGGGGAGGAACTCTTCAGCAGGGCCTGTTGTGACAGGACAAGGGGTAATGGTTTTAAAATAGAGGGAGGTAGATTTAGATTGGATACTAGGAAAAAATTTTTTACTCTGAGAGTGGTGGAGCACTGTCCCAGGTTGCCCAGAGAGGCGGTGGATGCCCCATCCCTGGAAACATTCCAGGCCAGGTTGGCCGGGGCTCTGAGCAACCTGATGTGGTTGGAGATGTCCCTGCTCCTGGCAGGGGGGTTGGACTGGGTGTGCTTTGAAGGTCCCTTCCAACCCAAACCATTCTGTGATTCTGTGATTCTATGATTGTTATTTTGCAGGTGGAGTACAAAGCCAGATACAGACTAGCTGACATGACCAGCATCACACAGAAAGTCTGTAGCAGAGGAAGAAATAGAACTGAGATCACCTAATTTCACTAATAATGCTCTTCCCAACAAGCAATAACTTTCTAGGTTTTTGCTTCATGGTGCTGTGGTGAATTTTCATCCAGAGCAGAACAATAAATCCCCAGCATGTCTACACCAATAAAATATGGAAGCGGTAAATAAGATCAAAGAGATGAAGAGATTTATAGTGGCAAATTAAAATATTTATTGTGAATAACTGAGCTGAGGATGGATAAGTAGTCGTGATAGCCATCTCTACACATCTGAAAACTTTAAAGGAGAAGGCAAAATGAGTTACAGAGGAAATATTTTGAGGAGCTGCAGATATTTATTGGGATGAGATTTCCCATGGCTCTTCTCAGCCAAAGAAAGAATATAATTTATTTTTTTTTGTAGCAAGAGGGGCTTAGGATGCATGGAATTTTCTTTTCCCATTGAAAAATGTTTTGCAAAAGCAGTATTTTTCTCTATTTCCCAGTGTCAAGCACAGTGTCAGCAGAAGCCATCTGTGAATAAGAAGTGTTGGAAGGGCCAATATCTAAGTTGTGAGACATTGGATCAGAGTCAGTATTAAAGAGAAATCTTTAATGTACTCCCATAACGTGAAATGGCTTTTGGGGGAATTTACTTTTCTGGCTTCTGTTCTAAAACCAATTTTGTTAGCTTGTATTTTTTTTTGACAGCCTGTCAAAGTTTCCTTTGAGCAGTGGGCAAGTAAAGCCATCGGTGCACCCATCTGTTTTGCCACTGTGGCCCACATCTCACCAGGAAGACTTAGTTTATTTTTCTAGGGAATAAAGAATGACTTCACAAAGTGATGGTGTAAAACTATCTGATGCACCGTCTGACATTCTAGATAGCATTTTAACAAGGATTTGGTCTTTCAGGGAAGTTTTTATAGACAAATTAAAAAAAAAAAGAAAGAAAGAAAGGAAAAGTTTCATTAAAGAAGAAGGAAAAGAGCAAACTGCTGGTCATTGTAAAACAAGAATCCATACAGCCTAATGTAAAAGTAATGAAGGAAACAAACAAGCAAAAGCCAGAAAATAGAGACAAAAGGTGGAATCTGTTAATAATTCAATGGGAAGATGAGGCTCCAGCTACGAGAATTTCAATTTTGTTCTGCTGCAGAAAACACTCCGAACTGGCAGGCCTAGACTGATGGAATAAATCTCTTCTATTAACATGGGAGATAATTTTATGTAAATATATTGGGAGACCTAGCAGTGCTGAGCGTCTTAGCAGTGCCACTTAACTTGTTTGTAGTGTAATTGCATTTAGACCAAGGTCTTCTGAAGGAAATGGCTGACTAAATTAGCATTAACCGTGTTCCTGGGGGGCTCGGTGCGTTGTGGGTAGTCGATCTTGCCTCCAGAAAGGACACGTTGACGCTGGAGAAGCCAGCTGCTTCCAACGTACTGTGTTCACCCTTTTTCCCAAGCGGGGCAAATTTTATCACCCAGGGAAGGAGAAGATTTGAGACTCTAATTGGGCAGAGTCCGGGCTTTGGTTTTCTTCCAGTTTCCATCCCTCCTCCTTTTAACTGAATTCAGATTTGTGCATGTTGCTCCAGCTTCTTTATTTCACTGTGGTTTGGGAAAGATGTCCCCTTTGTGGGAACATCTTTCCTTATGGCATGTAAATAAAGCTATTGTTATAGTCCTCGGGAGGGTGGAGGATGCAGCTGGGCTTGCTGACGAGCTGCTTCTCTGAGAAGAGATGCCAGCATCATCTGAGTTAGCGAGCACGTAGAAGTGCTAACAGAATTGGAGCGCAGTCCAGAATGGGAACTGAGTCTCTTCCTGCGAGGTGGGAGTTCAAATGCATTTGTTACAGCTGCCAAGGCGAGAGGAAGCGCTTTGTCCGTGTTGTGCTGGTGTTTGTTACTGAAGAAATAGTTGTCAGTGATATGTAATGGCCCAGATGCTTGCTGATGTAAAGCACATCCACCCATTAACGTGAGCTGAGGATCTAGGCCAACGTGCTTGCGATATTACTTAGAAGTTTGCAACTGCTTGGACATGTGTTTTGTGTAGGACAGCAGGAGAGACACCTGCAGCATGTTGTATTTTTTCCTTTGGTTGCTTTTAACTCTTGGAAGGAGGAAACAACAGGTGGAATTGTTCTTTTTGGGTTCATAAAAATGTATGATCTTGTCTTGCAAGTATTTTAAAACATTCATAGTCCCAGTGTTCATTTGAATATGCTGTCAGTAGTTCAGAATACTGAGTCCCTTGTGGCCTGCTGCAAGAAGGTCTTAGCGTTCAAGCAACAGTCTGTAGAGATTCCTTACCTTTCACAACACGTGTGGCCATTTGATGAGAAGCTGAGAGAAGACATTTTCAAACCCTCCCTCAAGTCTCTTTAAAGGATGGGAAAGGAGATGGGACAGGGTGGAGGCGATCGTGGAAAAATCTGGGAAGAGAAGGCCTCGCTTCTGCTCTTAGGTCAAATATGTGATTAGACATACTCACTTTGGGCAAAAATTGCACTGTGGTTGGTGACCTGTTGACTTCAGTGGGGTTATTCCAAGCACTGATGTTTTTCCAAGCATATTCCATGGCATTGTGATCCTTTGAGTTCTGTTTTGCCTGCCTGATAGAGAGTGACACATGTATTATTGTACTGGGGTATTATTTTGAATTTGTTGTATATGGGAATCTTAGAGCCTTAAATGGGAGAAGCAAGAGAAGTATGAAGGATATGATTAGGTCCAAACTGGGCTCAAGTATTTTCCCACACGATTCCTAACAAGTGGATGATGATATATCAGAGAAAACTCAATGACAGAAAAATCATTTCCATTATTTCATTTTCCTGTGGTCTGTTCCAAAATTTTATAGGAATCCAGTCACCTTTTATATTGCCAACATATTCTGGTAACGCTTCAAGAACTTTTGTTAATGCTGGAGCTCTCCATTTAAATCAGTAAGAGTTTTGTTAAAGACTCCCTGACAAATACTCTGTTTTCTGTAGTGTAGAATACACAACATTATTATGTTTTTTAGGTGGACTATAAGAAAATAATTTGATCTTTCCCTGATGATCCGTGTTTATGAAATCCTCTTTACAAAACATTGTGGATACCATCCTTTGCCTCAGCGAACCGGTAAAGCGCCATTTCTCAGTTGGAGTGTGCAGACAGCAAGTGCAGCTGGGATGATTTACTCTAGCTGAGATCCGGTCCTGCACCTGGAGAAACATTGGCTTTCAATCTCTGCTCTCCAGCAGGACAGCAGTTAGGAAAATCACTCACTGGGTCACGTTAGCACACTGACACCACAATTTGCTGTTGCTGCTCAGAAAAATAGTTACCTTCAGCCAAAAATTGGGTTCAGACACTCTCACAGACATGTGATGCTTTGTCTTTTTAGGAAGCCTCTAAGGTAGAGGCGTAGTAATGACTTAGAGGTCTGGAAACAGACTTTGGAATAAGAACCTAGAAAATCTGTCTTTGGCTTTACTGCAGATTTTCTGACTGACCTTGGACAACTGAAAATCACTCTGTGCTTTATTTCCTCTCTCTGTAAAACACCTATCTTTCAGTATTAATCAATGTAAAGATCCTTGAAATCCTTAGATAAAAGAGCACATTACAGAGCATAGAGGAATTGGAATAGACGTAGCCTATAAAATAGTGCAATCTACCAAACTTGGAAAGAAAAGATGGGAAGAAAAAGCCCGTTCACATGCTCGGTTCCCCAAGCAATTTGTAGAGAAGCTATCTGAACCTAGCAAATTATCTGTCGTGGTTTTCCCAAGCGTGGAAGAAATGAGACGTCAAGGCTCGGTCAGGGTGCTGCTGTGGCTTTTGTGCCTTAAATATGTCCATGCAGTGCTTGATAGATTTCTGTTCTCTCTGATTCTAAAATGTGCTTTGCCCTTAATTTGGGCGATATTGTCAAGACGCTGTGAAATTTGGTCATAGCAAATTCCAGTGTGGTGTTGCGAACCCTACAGAAGTCCGTAGTTAATGAAGTACTTACTTTTCAAGAGCAGGATAAAGGCAAACCTCATTTTAGGTATTGAATGTTCTTATACATAGCTCCCGAGAAAGTCTTCAACAGCAGCATCCCACCATCCCACAGCCCCCAGCTTTCCAGGACATAAGGGGCCGGTCTTTCTAATCCATAGTATTCCCAGCCACAGCAGTAGAGGCAAAAAACCTGAATTTGTCAAAAGCTTGCAATTTCTTATCATTTTTCTTTTTCTTGCAGACATGCATGTGTGATTCGAGGCCAGGTGATGACGGCAGACGGGACCCCTCTAGTTGGAGTGAACATCAGCTTTGTCAACAATCCTCTTTTTGGATACACAATCAGCAGACAGGATGGCAGGTAGGATGTCTTTGTAGGATTTACAGTGTTCGAGCAGCAGTTACAGCGTTATTACCATCCACACTAAAAAGAAAGTCCTTACAAGAGCACGTTTATTGTTGGTGCATTTTGAAGATGTTGACGCATTATTGTTAGTCATTGTGGGGCTACATCTGGTTGATGACTGATCACCAGTGGTGTTCCTCAAGGTTCAATTCTAGGGGCAGTCCTGTTCAACATATTTATCAACGATCTGGATGCAGAAGTTGAATGCACCATTAGCAAGTTTGCTGATCATACCAAAGAGGGAGGTGCTGTTGGATCTTGAGGGACAAGAGGCCTCGCAGCAGGATCTAGATAGATTGGAGCGTTGGGCTACGATTAATGGGATGAAATTTAACAAGTCAAAATGTCAGATTCCGCACCTAGGATGGAGTAATGCCAGGCACAAGTATAAATTGGGAGAGGAGTGGCTGGAGAGCAGCCCTGCAGAAAGGGATCTGGAGATACTGGTTGACAGCAGGCTCAACAGGAATGACCAGTGTGTCCTGGCAGCCAAGAGGGCAAACCACATCCTGGGTGCATCCAACAGCATAACCAGCCATTGGAAAGAGATGAATATTCCACCATTTAAGAAGGATGTGAAGGTCCTTGAATGTGTCCAGAGGAGGGCAACAAAGCTGGTGAAAGGGCTGGAAGGCGTGTCCTGTGAGGAGTGGCTAAGGACTTTGGGCTTGTCTAGTTTGGAGAAGGAGGCTGAGGTATGACCTCATTGCTCTCTACAGCTTCCTAAGGAAGGGATATGGAAAGGGAGGTGCTGAGCTCTTCTCCCTGGTATCCAGTGACAGGACACGTGGGAATGGTTCCAAGCTGAGCCAGGAGGGATTTAGACTGGACTTTAGGAAGCATTTCTTTACCAAGAGGGTGTTCAAACACTGGAACAGGCTTCCTAGAGAGGTTGTCAATGCCCCAAGTCTGTCAGTGTTCAAGAGGCATTTGGACAATGCCCTTAACAATGTGTTTTAATTTGGTCAGCCCTGAATTGGTCAGGCAGTTGGACTAGATGATTATCATTGGACCCTCCCAACTGAAATAGTCTAGTCTAGTCTAGTCTACTCTAGTCTATTCTAATTTTTATTATTAATTATTATTAACTTTGTGATATCACCTAGAATCTTTAGCCAACAATTGGGCAATGTAGTGCCCATGCACATAAAGAAAAGATGTCTCCTGCTCCCAACAGCTCTATTCATGCTAATTCATGTTGAAATGATTAGGAAGGAGTCATTAAGATTACCATTGTGTTAGAGGGAAGTGCTTAAAATCTGAGCAATCACACTTAAACAAAACAAAAGCATTGCAAATTGAGAACGTCTTTCATCTTATCTTTTGTCTGTCCGTGCTAATTGGCTCCCTTCTAAGAACAAAAATGAAACATATGGGATTCCAGCTGCACATGCTCTGTAACCACTAGCACTTGGGAGAGGATTTACAGATTTTAGCACCTCTCCCATCCACGACTTTCATTAAAGGTTTGACTTGGCCAGAGAAGCTGATGGAATTACTATGAAAGAGAGGAACATGTGCTAGCAACATGTGCTTAATGCCACCTTGTTGACACTTAAGAGGGTTTGAACCGCTGTAACACTGGTAGTGACTAGGAGGCTTTCTGAGTGATGCTCCACCTCCTGGATGACATGACAATAAAACCCAGATAGTAAAGAGGCATCCCAGGAACACTAGTTGTGTTCTTCAAAAAAAAATTCCTCTGGAGCCAGTGTCTTTGTATTGCTTGTAGCTTAGGCATTACTGCAAAAAAAGGAGAAAGTGTCACACATTTGTGCTATGAGTATCTCTGTCAACCTCACTGAACCTACTTGGCCTGAAAGTGAGATCCAAACTGCACTCTCAAGCTCAGATTGCTGTGTATGGACCAGCACAAAGTCTGTGTCCATTAGAACAGATTCTTGCAAAATTCCTGAACAATAATGCCTGCTATAAACTTTCTTTCATCTGTTTCCTTGACATATATACAATACCCAACTACCGTGCTGTTGTAGCTTAGCCCCGCTCGGGACCAGACTAGGCAATCTCTCACTCACTCCCCCCACCCTCCCAGAGATTAGGGAGAGATAATGTAACAAAAAGAAGGCTGGAGGTTTGAGATAAGGACAGGGAGAGATTCTTAAAGTTACCATTATGGATAAAAAAGACTCTGCTTTAGGAAAACTATTTATTTATTATTAAAACGAAAGCAGGATAATGTGGAAGAGAACAAGATATCTTCCGCCCACCTCTCCCTCTTCCCGGGCTTAACTTTCTCTTTACCTCTTTCCTCCTCCAAGCAGCACAGGGGGGAAGAGGGAATGGGGGTTACGGTCAGTCCATCACAAGTCACTTTACACCTCTCCTTCCTTGTTGGGGGAAGAACTCCTCACATTCCTCCCCTGCTCCTTCATGGGGTCCCTCCCATGGGCCACAGTCCTTCGTGAAACTGCTCCGGCGTGGGTCATCTCTTCCACGGGTGCAGCCCCTCCAGAACGGCTGCCCCAGCGGGGCCTCCACGGGCCACAGCCTCCTTCAGGCACCCGCCTGCCCCGGCGTGGGGTCCTCCCCGGGCTGCGGGGGGATCTCTGCCCCTCCGTGGGCTCCACGGGCTGCAGGGGGATCTCTGC
>WHYT01013843.1:0-14579 GCA_009806455.1 Tetrax tetrax | reverse complement strand
CTTGCTGCTTTGCACTGCTGAAAGCTGTTCTTGGTTTCTGGCCTGATGTTGTCCTACAAAAGGATCATGCATTGAAAAGAAAATACTGTTACTGAAACACTCATAGGGTGTGATATTCAGTACATGTTAGTACTGCTCTAGGGAGCAAAAGTTTAAAATTATAAAGTATGGGTGAATTTGAGGAGTGATGTGATCATTTAATGTTGGTTGGGGGAATATAAAGCTGAGGAATGGTATGCATAGGTCTAATAACTGTTCAGCGTTTGTACTGTCAGTGGTTCAATATTGACATAGAAGGAAAACCAATCAGGCAACCAATATCAAATGCTTGTCAAAGCATCCATTTGAGATTTACTTAGCGTTCGAATCACAGGAAAAGTTGATTAAATATTGAGATCACAGCATGTGAGTACATTTTCTGTGTCAACACCCTGCCCTTTGGCAGCACCTTTGAGGCTCCTAGTGGTTTCTGACGTGAAGACTCAATAGCACCAATATCACTTAAATGCCTTCTCAAAGCTGTGCTGGTAACAGACTTATGCTGGGGATCATTTATAATCGGAGATCTGCTCACATCCGTAGAGCCATTCATGCATGAATGGAAACCTTTGTACTGGGAGATACATGATCTTCCTGGTTCTGTGGCATCATTTCCCTCTTCTTTCTCCTCAACTGATGGATGTTAAAAATTGTGGATTAATGTGAGAGAAACAAGCAAGTGTTCTTCTGTGCTAAGCAGAGATGAGAATGCCCTCCTGGAGCTTGCTCACGAAGAGGGACAGGAATAAGAAATGAGGGCATTTTGTTTGCAGGTCCTCAGGCAAGCTGTAGAGGGGGTTGAGGAGTGAGGTGTTTCAGGACTGTCAAACTCTAAGTCTTCTTGTGGATGAAGCGGCTTTTCCCTTAATGCCCATCTGGGATCCAGGACAACTTGTGTGAAGGTACTCACAGGGAAAAGACATTCAGTCTTCAAACTGATAAATTTGCCATCACAAGCACCTTGTGACATATGGCTTTCTTCCTTCTAATTCTGCAGTTTTTAATCAGAATGGGTGGGGGCTGAGGTAAGAACTCATAAATCATCACAGAAATAAGTCAGAGACATAACTGTTGCTGGAAGCATGAGCATGACACTGCCTCTCCCTACATCCTTAAGTTTTGAATTGGAGTTCAGCTCTGGAGGAAGCAAGAGCTCCTCAGAGGGCAGAATGTCACAGACAGCTCAAAGAATTGACCCTGAAATGATTAATTTTATTACTGGATGAATGGAGAAACCTTGCTACCTGGAGGGGGGATCATCTAGTCTAAGCCAGAAACTGAGAAATCTGTATAAATAAGGTTTCTTTCTTTTTTTTTTTTTATTCCACATCAACTTGAAGTGCCCTTAAAAAAATAGACACTATCCACTAAGCTTGTGGTAGTACTCATAGGATCTGCTCCTAAGATTCATTGTGTATCAGCAAGGACTGAAATATCTTGCCTGGAAAAAAAAATCTAGCCTTCAAAGCAGCACTATTCTGTAGGTTGTGCTGATTATTGCTTTGTGCTGCATGACTGTGATTTTTGGCACGCAGTGTCACATACCAAATTCCCAAAATAAAATGCTACATGATATTCTAAGAGCTGCTAGGAAGCTTTAAAAAGGGATTTGCCCACTGAGTGAGTATCTCTCCTGGTGAAGCCAAATGATGCAGCAGGAACGGTTTTGAGAGAACGAAAGTTTAGTCAGCAGATAATTGTTGGTTTTTTTTTTTTTTCAAATAAGTGCAAGGGGAAAAAAGAAAACCATCCATCAGTCTCGTCTTTGTAAACGTTGTCAGCAATCCTGCTTTGATTGTAAAGGGTTTACAGCTATATGTTTGAATAGCTAAAACATCTGTTCAGCAACGTTGTGAAATCCTCGTGTTTGGAAGCCCTGATAAGGGGGACTGCTGAGCGATTGGCTCATAGAGGCTCTACAGGCAGCAAGGGCTGTACATGCAGTGGTCACCGCTTGCCTTTCCTCCTCCTGGTCAGAGGAAAACGTAGGAGACAGCTACTATTTTACGCATGGCTTTCCTTTGAGAGGGAGAGAGCAGGAAGTGCCTAGGAAATGGTTCACGACAGAAACCTGGAGTTGTAAATAGGAGAGAGGAGGAGGAGAGCTCATGGGTGCAGTTCGTGAACAGTTGAAATACTGATACAACAGCAGCAGAGGAAAACGAGATTTCTGTGAGAGCCAGCACGTCCCAAGCCATCCCGATGGAAGGGGAGACGGTACCCAAGACCAGGAGAGCAGCCAGCAAAGCCACGCGGATCGCCCTCGGTGTCTTTGTCAGTGGCACCGTTGTGCTTGGTACTGTGCTTTTCTTGGGTAAGTAAAGAGGTTGAAGCTAAACTGAACGGAATCCTTCCCAGCCTGTCCACTCGGTGTGGGTGTGTGGGCTCCACAACGTGTTTTGGTAAAAATCTCAGTCTCTTCTTCTCCCTGCAACTTCCCCCCCGCAAGTTTTATGTTTACCTTGAAATGGAAATATGTCAGGAAAGGGATTTGTTGTGGGAATATAAGAATTGGAAGCTGCAATGTGAACACGTGTAACTTTTGAATGCTGAATTTAAATTTGGATGCTCAGTAGAATATGTTCTAGCCAGAATTGGGTTCTTTTGCAGATGGGGAGAAACGGGTGAGATTATGCGCGTCAATAATGCTGATTGCAAACTCGTGGATTGTGACCGATGTGGGCTAACATCCTCTGCTTTCTGAGTATGAATCTGTAGTGCACACGTTTTATGGAATCTTTTGGGTTTTCCTTCATTTGGTTTTCATTTAAGGCTTTACTAAAATTCCTGTAGAAGTCTTTAATAGTGCATTTGCTTGCACATTTTTAAAATGTTTCTCTTCTTCTACGGTTTTTTGCAAAGTCGCCTTTGCAAAAATCATAACGAGTTGCATCCAGGATGAAATTAAAATGTTTTGATCAGATTTAGAAGCTGTAAATGGACAGATAGAGAAGGAATTAGTTTTTCCTCTCTGGAATTTGGAATCATCTCTAGATTGATTTTCTTGTAATATCTCATGGAGGCATATACCTGCACCTATAAAATGATGTGGAAAAGTATAAATATACCCAGATACCACCAGGCAGAGAAAAGAAAGCAGTGTTGTATCCCGTAAGAGCTTGCAGAGACAGATCCTCTTTCGGAATAATTCAGCCCAACTTTTTATTTCTTTAGACCAATACAGATTTCCCTGGACTGGAGGGAACTTAGCTTCTAAGCATATCTTTTGCTTCCCTCTGATTCTTTATTATCTTATAATATTCTTTGAAAGGTCTGCTTTGTTTATAATCACAAGAGAGAAAATTATTCCACGTTTTCTATAGAATATTTAAAGCACTAGGCTTGCACTTGGTTAGTGTTTTTCTACTTTAGAGCAAATTTTTCAAACATGCGCATGCAAGTAACTTCTGTGTATGTGAGTAATCCCACTCAGCTCAACAAAACTCTTTATAAATGTGGGCAGGATTGAATCCTCAACTTAGTAGTGCAAAATAGTGTTTCTAGATGAAAAAAAAATTGAAATAAATAAGTACAATATCAAACACCAGAGAGTAACGAAGAGAATTTTTTTTAGCACTAGATTGATTGTTTGTTTACTGCCTGTAAAAAGCAATAGACATTTACCACTATAGCTTGTCAGAGGTAGGAGTGCTTTAACCACAGACCAGACATGAAAATTAAGGCAAATATATTAATTCTTAGAGACAGTTTTTTAAGTGTGCTGAAGCCAATTTTGTAGCCAGGCTTTCAGTGTCAAAATTTTCATTGGTGTAACTGCTAACAAAACAAAAATGCTGGCCTTGAGTCAAATAAAATGTTTTTAGGATTTGTTTGGAAATTGTCTGAGGTTTTCAACCAAATGAGTAAAGGAAAAAAGTTAAATTGTTTTGGTTTAACATTTTGCCTATATGATGTTTCTATGTTTCATTGTGACACTCTGTTTTGTTTGTAAGCTTGAGTTTAACTCTTTTTTAGTTTTGTTAAACTAGAAAAGCAGACCATTATTTCTGGCCTTATGAAACGTTTCAGGCATCTCAAGATTACCTTTTTTCTTCAGTTTTCATTTAATCTGCAAAACTTGCTGTTTATGGTAGACCTGAAACAATTTCCCTTCAATTTTCCAGCCTGAGGAGTGAACCATATCCTTCTCCTGCTTCTCTTATTTCTCCTCCTCAGAGTTCCTACAACTCTAAGAGGAATCTGGGAAGACCATGTATTTTTATTTACCATTACTGGCTTGTACCAGCTGTAGCTGTACTGCAACTTCAGCAGGGAGCTACCAAGGGAGTCACTTGACATCAAGGAAGGCCCTGCCTGCAGCTCTCTGGAGGGTGCTGTGGGCTGTGGCAGGATAGGAGCCACCTCCTCCTTAGGAGCCAGGGCCAGAGCAAAAGGAAGCAAATCGCTCTGCAGTTCCTTCGGGCAAAAAGTCAGGCAGCTTTGAACCTCAATTCGGTAGCCTCTCCTCCTGACTTAGTAGCCCTTTGGACTTCTCAGATTGTAGAAACATTCACATTATTTGCGTCTGCGTATTTGTATGCCTTTTCCTCTTTCAGATTTTTTTTGAGGAATTTAATTATGGTGTATATTTTCTTAAGAATCTGGAAATAAGCTTATAAAAGATGAAGCTATGACAATGAGTGTTATAAGCACAACTTTAAGTAATAACATAATGGTTAGTTCTCTTAACAACAACAAAAAGGCAAGAGAACAAAACCAAGCAAAGTTTTTCAATCAAAATTAGCTGTTAATTAGAAGAAAAATGTTACTGCCAAGGAATTTTTTTTTAACGTACTCTAATGCTGAAGTTGTAAGTGGATCAAAACCGCTTGAAATGATATTTTGCTTTTGTTTATAAGTATCAAAAACACAAGGGCAATGTCAGGTTCTTTTTCATTCTCCCTCATTTTCGCTGAAGTGCAAAAGAATTAAATGGTGTCTGGGATTTTCCCTCCTTTCTCTGAAAAAAGAGAGAAAAAAGTTTACTAGAAAAAAAAATCTAGTAAACTTTCAAGACCTGGACAGGTTCTGAAAGTCTGTCTTTAAAGCAGGAAAAGGTGAATCGAAACTCTGTGAATGAGGAGTGCAACACTTTCAAAAATGAATTAATAGGCACATTATCCATTATTTTTAATCCACATAGCTCAAAATCATACTCTAGAGACCTGCACTTCTCTGTTTTCTACTAGTCTTCAATATTGCAATTACAATGTTCGTATGCCTCAAAATCTTGTACATTTCTTGGCTAATTTACAAAGGTTGTTGAGGTGTTGTGTTTCACTGAGTCAATACAAGCTTTGGTAAAATTGTCTAGAAATAGTTTTACATTCTCATTTTCTAAGAAACTTTGATTGAAATCCAGCCATTTCTGTCATTAAAACTATGATACTGGAAAAGATGAAAGAGCTTTATATTGAATTCTAGCTTCAGGATTTTTTCCTATGCTGAAATAGGCATGCTTTCCTCTCCCTTTTGAACAATATAAAACTACACGAGAAATTGCTTTATAACCATCAGCACTGGTAAAGCTACAATACCTTAATGTATTCCATTGTTGGGGGTTTTGTCTGTTTTTTTTTTTTTATTTTTACCATAGATTGAGTTATTAAGATAATGGATGTAAAGAGATGTTTCTTTGTCTACTGAGCACATCTACTGAGTCTTAATTCATCTATCCCTTGGGACTCTCCCATCCTCATCACAGTATCAATTATCTGCATATTTGCTGCCTGACAGCAGTGTCTGAAATTAGTAATTCCTATGCTTAAGTTGCAATGGCAGCTATAATAGACATTTTTAAAAGATGAGCAAATTTATCTGACAATTTCATAGTTCTTGTCAGCAAGGTTTTTGGAAGCAAATACACTTAGAATACTTTAGGGAGCCAGCTCAGATAGAAACTGTGCTGTGCCTTATAAGCAACAGCTATCTCTGTGCCCATTGCTATCTAGTTTATTCCAAGCTGGAATAACCTGACCCTCACAGTGTCCTGTTGATGCTGGGTCATGCCTTTGGGACCGGGCAGCGCGATGCTGCTGCAGAAGGAGGTGCAGCAGGGCAACACAAGACCCACAGCTCAGGAGAAGCTGTGGAAACCTTGCAGAAGATGGCTAGGTAGCTCCATGTTGCATTGCCAGCTGTGAAAGGTGCATCTCTGGAGGATGATAGCAACGATGATTAATTGTTTGTAACATAGAATCATAGAATAGTTTGGGTTGGAAGGGACCTTTAAAGGTCATCTAGTCCAACTCCTGTGCAAGGAGCAGGGACATCTCCAACCAGACCAGGTTGCTCAGAGCCTTGTCCAGCCTGGCCTTGAATGTTTCCAGGGATGGGGCTTCCACCACCTCTTTGGGCAACCTGTTCCAGTGTTCTACCACCTTCATTGTAAATTTTTTTCCTGATGTCTAGTCTGAGTTTACCTCCTTCTATTTTAAAACAATTACCCCTCATCCTATCACAACAGATCCTGCTAAAGAGTTTCTCCCCATCTTTCCTAAAAGCCCCCTTTAGGTACTAGAAGACTGCTATAAGCTCTTCTCCAGGCTGAACAGCCCCAACTCTCTCAGCCTGTCCTCATAGAAGTGCTCCAGCCCTCTGATCATCTTCATGGCCCTCCTCTTAACTCTCTCCAACAGGTCCACATCCTTCTTATGTTGGGGGCTTCAGAGCTGAACACAGTACTCCAGGTGGGGTCTCACAAGAACAGAGTAGAGAGGAAGAATCACCTCCCTTGAGCTGCTGGCCATGCTTCTTTTGATGCAGCCCAGGATACAGTTGGCTTTCTGGGCTGCAAGGGCACATTGCTGGCTCATGTTGAGCTTCTCATCCACCAGCACACCCAAGTTCTTCTCCTCAGGGCTGCTCTCAATCCATTCTCCGCCCAGCCTGTTTTTGTGCTTGGGTTTGCCCTGACCCATGTACAGGACTTTGCACTTGGCCTGGAGCTTCGTGAGGTTGGCATGGGCCCACCTCTCCAGCCTGTCCAGATCCCTCTGGATGGCATCCCTTCCCTCCAGTGTGTTGACCGCACCACACAGCTTGGTGTCTCTGGTGAACTTGCTGAGGGTGCACTCTATCCCACTGTCCATGTCACCGCCAAAGATGTTGAACAGGGCCGGGCCCAATACTAACCCCTGTGGAATGCCACTCATCACCAGTCTCTACTTCATCAATCCGTTGACCAGTACTCTTTGAGTGTGGCAATTCAACCAATTCCTTATCCACCAAGTGATCCAATCTCTGCGTCTCCAGTTTAGAGAGAAGGATGTCGTGCGGGACAGTGTCAAATGCTTTGCATAAGTCCAAGTAGATGACATCAGTTGCTTGTCCCTTGTCCACCAATGCTGTCACCCCATCATAGAAGGTCACCAAATTGGTCAGGCATGATTTGCCCTTCATGAAGCCGTGTTGGCTGTCACCAATCACCTCCTTGCTCTCCATGTGCCTTAGCATGGTTTCCAGGAGAATCTGCTCCATGACCTTGCCAGGCACAGAGGTGAGACTGACTGGCCTGTAGTTCCTTGTTCCCTTGTTCCTCTTTTTAAAAATGGGGGTTATGTTACCCTTTTTCCAGTCATTGGCAACCTCACCAGACTGCTACGACTTCTCAAATGTGATGGACAGTGGCTTGGCAACCTCAGGACTCAGGTTCCCTCAGGACTCATGGATGCATCTCATCAGGCCCCATGGACTTGTGCACCTTCAGGTTCCTTAGATGTTCCCAAACCTGCTCTTCTGCTACAGTGGGCAGTTCTTCATTCTCCCCATCCCTGCTTCTGCCTTCTGCAATCTGGGTGGTGTAGCTAGAGCCCTCAGCAGTGAAGACTGAGGCAGAAAAGTCTCATTAAGTACCTCAGCCTTCTCCATGTGCCAGGTAACCAGGTCTCCTGTTTCCTTTCAGAGAGGGCCTACATTCTCCCTGGACTTCCTTTTATCCCTGATGTACCTATAGAAGCTTTTCTTGTTGCCCTTGACATCCTTGGCCAGATTTAATTCTGTTACAGCTTTAGCCTGCCTTACCTGATCCCTGACCGCTCAGACAACCTCTCTGTAATCCTCCCAGGCTACCTTGCTTCCTCCCTCTGCAGACTTTCTTTTTGCTTTTCAGTTGGTCCAGAAGCTCCTTGTTCATCCATGTGGGCCTCCTGGTGTTTTTGCCCAACTTCTTTGCTGGGATGCATCCTCCTGAGCTTGGAGGAGGCCCTCCTTGAATATCAACCAACTTCCCTAGGCCCCTCTTCCCTCTAGGGCTGGATCCCATGGCACTTTACCCATCAGACCCCTGAAGAGGCCAAAGTCTGCTCTCCTGGAGTCCAGAGTACAGAGCTTGCTGCACACCCTCCTCACTGCCCCAGGGATCTTGAACTCCACCATCTCATGGTCACCGCAGCCAAGCCTGCCCTTGAGCTCCACATTCCCCACCAGCCCTTCCTTGTTGATGAGAACAAGGTCCAGCATAGCACCTCTCCTCGTTGGCTCCTCTATCACTTGCAGGAGGAAGTTGTCATCCACACATTCCAGGAACCTCCTGGATTGCCTGTGCACTGCTATGTTGTCCCTCCAGCAGTTACTGGGGTGGCTGGAGACCCCCATGAGGACCATGATGGCAGTCACTGTCTGTGAGTAAAGCTGAAGTGTTGTTACTCCGGGCACTGTGAAAAGGTACAATTAGAGGCAGCCCTTGCTCCATGCTGCCTACAAGCAAAGACAGAGGAAGGAGAAAGCAGGCATAGCAGGGGAAAAAAAAATGTTAGAAGCAGCAATATTTACTTAATATACATTCTAGCTGTTTTCAATCAATGTAGTCAGAGATGCTTTAGGGCCAGAGCTTGCACTGACACATGAACGATGAAGTACACAACATTTGGCTGCAATGGTCAAAATTCATTACTAATGATCTCATTATGGTTTTCCATTTTGCAGTTAGCCAAGGTCTTATAAAGTTTCATCCGAAGCAACAGTACTGTTTGACCTCAGAATGCATTGAAGCTGGTAAGCAGCAATTTTATCATCTCTATTTTATCATTATTGTAGTGTGTGAATGAGTTGTTTTTTTTTTTTTTCCCATTATATATTTTACTCAGAAAGCTTCATTAACAATGAGGGGGAAAAAAACATCTCCACCTTTTAAAAAAGTTACTGTTTAAGTTGCTGCAGCCCTGTTTATTGTCTACAATTAAAATTCATGTTTTAAATGGTTTTAATTCTATCCTACCAAGGTTAACTCAGCTTTTCCCATAGAGTTTGTTTTGTTTTTTTTTTTTAAATGGAAACCAAATTTTGGATTTTCAGGTGTATTTTGTTATTTCTTTCCCAGTTGTCACAAAACTAGCATGTGAATTGTTAAGGACAGAGACGCTTTAGGGCCAAGTCTTGCAGAGACTTGCATAACTGTAATATGGTGATTGTGACTCAAAATCTGCAACTACTTCCATATTGGCAGACTCTTTTCTCCACACAGTGATACATGTGGTAGCCCTTATAGAGCTGGGACATCTATTAGTATTAGATATGAATTAAAGGGGTTGGGCTTGGTAGGACCTGAGAACTCCACTTTACTCCAGCCAGTTTTGACAGTTTTGCCTGCACTAAATCAATGAGAATTTTATCATTGAGTGTAACAAGAGCAAAGATCAAACAATAGTTACCACATCTGGAAATTGGCCCCTAGAGCTGTTTTGTGGGAAATGAAGTGGGCATTGTGTGAACTTATAAGAGTATGTATTTCCATTCTAAACCATATTAAGCTGATACTGTGAGGTGTTTGGCTTGTATTTGACGTCCTGACAGGATGAAGTGGGACTCCATAGATCGAAAAATTTGCAGATCTCAGGATTACCAGGACGTTTCTTGCCGTTCTGCTTCTGCTCTGCACTGCACTGACAGTGCTCTTGGCCACCCTGGGTGCCACCCAGCTATATTTGCAAATATCTAATTAAGGTGGGATGACTCATCAGAACAGCACCACCCCCAAAACCTCAACAACAACAACAAAAAAGTGTGGGAGCTTCATCTTGATCTTCAGAACAAAAAGATGTCACTTAAGAAGTTTGAATCTGAATTGAATATCTTCTCATGTGCATGCAAAATAAAACAATTTTTTTTTGTAAGCTCAGCAGAAACTGACATTTCGTACCAAAGCAGATTTGGGCAGCTGGATGACCTGACACTTTCATCTCAGAGTACGCTGTGTAGTGACTACATAGTGTCTCCAGACCTGAGCCTTGCCTTGCTCAACAACTTTTCAGGAGTGACAGAAAATTGCCAAGGACCAGAACATCTCCAATGTAGCCAGTCTGAGAGTTTCCAACGTGAGAGAGAGAATTACAGCTGGGACATAAAAATATCATAGAAAGTGTTACTCTAAGTAAAAATACTGGATGCTAGAAATAGTACCATAAAGTCTCTAAAAGTTATTAGATTTCCTGTTAGGATTTTTAGTCAGTTATTTGGATAAGCTCAAAACACAGGGTCATTTAGCCAAAAAATATCCAATATCCAGATATCCTATCACTTGACCCATGTAGATTTATGTCACAGTCACTATAACGCACAATCATTTGTTTAGAGACTGAAAAGTTATTGAGTCTCTGGCTTGTCGGATCGATCTCTTTCTCACCAGTCTCACTTGCAAGAGCAACTGGTGGGGATAGAGTCGCAAAATCAAACTGAAAACACTACAACTATCTTTTCCAATGAATGGTAGATCCAAACTTGATTTTTCTTATGCAGCTATTCGCCTAAGGTAAACAGTGCATAATTTCTGGAATGCTAATTACGATCTGCTTGATACATATTGCTACTAAATTCCTCAAGCAATTAATTCCATCATGGCAACAATGGAGAGCCTGTCTTCAGGTATCTGGCTGCAGAAATTCACGTTTCTGTAGTGCTAAGTTCAGTGGTTGTTGCTGTACAGCACTCAAGAACATTCATTGCAGATATTTTGTCTTTTTTTTTGCTTCTCATGTAGGCACTGTAAGACACTAGAGAAGCTAGGTGGTATTCTTGCTGCTGTTTTACAAATGGCAGAGATCGGGACATGCATCAGTCCTAGAATAGCAAGCCTTAGCTTGCAAGTGAGGTCAACATAACATTGCAGAAACTGGTAGATGGTAATCATAATTTCTGGACTGTGTCTTCATGTCATTCTCTGTTTAGGAAGAAGTGTTCCACAAAATCTGTGTGACTTTTTTTTTTTTTTCACAGCTGCTGCCATCTTAAGCAAGATAAATCAATCTGTAGATCCATGTGAGAACTTTTATCGATTTGCATGTGATGGCTGGATATATAATCACCCTATTCCTGAAGACATGTCAAACTATGGTGTTTATCCTTGGCTGCGACACAACGTGGACCTCAAACTAAAGGGTATGTATGTCATTTCTGAAAGTTGTTACTTGGCTTCTCAATGTCGCTTGTTAACTGGCTGGTTTTTAAATTAAAAAAGACTCCATGCTCCTTTCTGATGGTTGGATAGTGTCCAACAGCTCAACTTGATGTTCTACTTTAAGTATATTTATATATAAGTATATTTGTTGGTTTTTATTGAAAATAACATTGAGATGTAATGAATTATAATAGAAACAGAATTTGGAAGGAAGAATACAACTGCTGACGACTGTACAAGTTAAGAATGGAGGGACAAAAGGATACTCCTTACACCAGGGGACAGGATTTGAACTCTTTCCCCCTTGCAGTAGACAGGTAGACCAGAGTGCAGGATCACAGCACGCACATTTAAGAATGTCCTAGATCCAGACAAACGTCAGTCTAGGACAGCACTCTGTCTCTAACGGTGGCCAAAAGCAGGAAAAATACATAGTAAGGCAAAAATAGAGTGATATTTTCCAGTACACTTGCATAGCTCTTGACAGGAGGCAATTTACAGACTTCCAGAGACAGAGGTTGTTTTGGTATTGTGTTTCCTTCACGTTGCCATTCAAGCTGCTATTGAAGTACCTGAGCTATCATCAGTGAAACAGAAGGCTGTTTAGAAATGTGTGTCTGGAGGAAAAAAATAGCCCCAGGGTGGAAACGTGTAGGAAGAGAGGTATTTTAATCTGCATGTGACTTGACTTTGTGCTATACTCTGCAGCAAGGCCACCTCATCAGGAAGCTGTGCAGACCAGCTGGGGAGAAAGGGTGGTAATTATTGCTGGGTATGAAAACCCTGCCAGATTGTTACAATCTTCGCTAAAAGCGAGTCATGCAAAAGAAGGGAGATGTGCAAGGTTTATTATAATGTCGATGTGCTTGAGCATCGTACACCTTGAGCACATTGTTGACCTATTAGTTGACACAAGAGCGTGTTTTGAGCGCAGCATCGAACAAGGTCGGTTTTATGATGTTGTGCTTAAATACAGCATTTACTTTCCTCTTAGATTTTGTACATATGTGCACGTGCAGGCATCAAAGCCCTTCTCCACTTGCTTTCTTCTGTCATATTGTATTCAGTTTTCGCATCCTGAAGTGTTTTAAAAGCTGCATTTGGTTTCGGAATATGAGTTTGGAATTTCAGCATATCATCTGATGACTTCTGGTTTAAGTCTGCAGAAGATGTAGCAACTAAAGGAAGAAAATATTGCCAGACCCTCTTTTAAGTTATGCTTTGCATTCTAATAGTTCTGCTACCAGAATTGGGCTATATTAGATAACTGCACTTCCTGCACGAACTACAGTCACAAAGAAGCAAGTTCTAATTGAATATAGAGTAGCAAGCTGTGACTCTTATTCTTAATTTCCTCTTTTTACAGACCCTAATCAAGGACATCATGCTAAGCCACATTTTTAGATTTTTTTCCCTTTAGAAGTTACTAATCCGTAGCTAGGAAAATACAAGACAAAGAAAGAAACATCTAAGTGAGAAGTATTTGCTTAATGGAAACTCCGTATCAAAAAAGAAGTGTAATGAAGTACTTGATAACTACTTTAATAGGAAGCCTAAACTGTTCCTTTGCATGGTACAGGGACAAAGACATGAAATGTGTAGTGTAGAGGAGTTGATTTAAAATAATATTTGTCATCGCCTCCTTAACTTTTTACTTAATAAACTGTCCAAAATATGTTCTTGGTAATTAGAAAAGGAAAAAGGAAAAGAAAAAAAAGTGTTGGATGTCAGTATTGGTAGCTGAAATAACAAGGCGCAACTTCAGGCTCTATGTATGATTGTGTTTTAACTTGAATTACTTCAATAAATTAGGTTGACAATCCAAGTTATTAATTCATGGATGCCCACAACCTTGCTATCAAGATTTTTAGCGAGATGAACTCTTGCCTAAACATATACAAGGCTGACCAGACCTTGGAAGCCAATTTAATCTCTCCTTCTGAAAGAACTCTTAGTGAAAGCTTGTACTTCATTGTAAGTGTCCCTATTTGACACTCAGTAGATTAAAAAAGCCCCAGTCTTTAAAGAATTGATTATTAAGCAAGTTCTATGTTCTGAAATATTTATCGTATTAAAGAAAAGTATTAATCTTAAAGTGATAACACGGCTTGGCCAGAAAGCCACATTTTTCATATTTGGTATTCTTTGATGGTGTGATATAGATGGAAGTATTTATTCAGACAATATATTAAAAATTATGTTACTTAAAATAAATTATTCGACCATCTCATCTGTTTACTGGTCCCTGAATGTTCCTGAGCTTTAGGCAGAAAGGGAGTTTGGGTATTTGTGCAAAGACCTGTTGGTTACTCAAGGGTGTCTTCAGTCTTCTGGAAGCTTCATTTTTTGTTCAGGGGCAATTGCTACAGAAGAAGATCTTGGGTAGCAAGATCTTGGGTAGCAAGATAATGGGTAGCAAGTGTAAGAATTAGTTTTAACTTACCAAAAAGTGGTAGATGTAGCTGTATAGTGTACGGACCCCTGCATTAATTATTGCTGTGTTCGAGAGCAAAGTTGTTTTTTTTTTTTTTTCTTTCTTTTTTATTTTTTTTTTTTGAGGTTACAGACACACAAGAGCATACAACTTTGCAGGTGTCAGGTTCAAGAAAGGGTAGAACATTTTCTATATCAGTCAAGATTTTTGGTGCTTTAACAGGGAATTCCAAAGATAAGAATGGCAATGGGTCAATGGAAATTAGCTGAGAGCTACTTGGTGATAGATTTTTTTTTTTTCTGAATATCTGTAATGGTTTAGCCCGAATCACCACACAGTTTCTCGCTCACCCTCCCCCTCCCCAGTGGGATGGGGGAGAGAACTGGGAAGGAAGAAGAACTTGAGGGTTGAGATGAAGACGACTTACTAAAATAACAAGGGAAAACTACAATAATAACAGAATATAAGGATATTAAAATATACAAAGTGAACAACATATGTTTTCTCACCACCTGATGTCCCAATGACCGATATAGCCCATCTGGAGCAGCGATCACAGAAACAAAACTGAACGGCAAGCAAAGGAGCAAAAGGGAGCCAGCAAGGTAGAGGGAACGATGCCAGCAAAACGAGGGAGAAAGATGGATGCCAGGAAGGCAGATACCCGCACTGGCCAACCCCCACTTATATACTGAGGATGACGTTTATGGCATG
>WHYT01013842.1:0-10709 GCA_009806455.1 Tetrax tetrax | reverse complement strand
GTCCCCCCACCCGCCGCCGCCGCCCCGTTGCCATGGCGACAGGCCCCGCCCCGCCGCCGCATGGACGCGTCCCTCGCTGGCAGCCGTAGCGTGACGTCATCAGGCGGCGACGCCGCCGCGCGGGGCCATGGCGGATCCCGGCGAGGCGGCCCGGGAGGAGCTGGCGGCCGCCGCCGCCGACCCGGAGCCTCCTCCCGCGGCCTCGTCCCCTTCGGGAGACGGAGCGGCGGCCGCGGAGGAGCAGGCGGCCGCGGAGGCGGCGGGCGAGGGCGAGGCGGGAGAGGGCGGCGAGGCCAAGGCGGAGGCGGCGGACGGGGAGGCGAGGAGCGCGGAGGGGGAGGCGGCGGACGGGGAGGACCCCAGCCTGCAGCCGTCGGCGGCCAAGAAGGTGAAGCTGGAGCTGAAGGAGAGGAAGGAGAAGAAGCAGAAGGTGGACGAGGACGAGATCCAGAAGATGCAGTGAGTGGCAGGGCGCCGGGCAGCAGCGCCCGGGGAGGGCACGGCGCGCCGGCGGGGTTTGCTGCCGGGAGCTCCGTTAAGTCGGTCCCTGAGCCCCTGGTCAGCGATGTCCCTGGCTGCGGCCCGCGTACCTCCCCTCCCCAGGGGCCCGGCTGCTTCGTGTTCTAAACCTTGGCACCGCCTGTCCCTGCCCGGCTGTTGTGTACCGCAGGAGGTTTGGGGTGGTAGGACCGTTGCAGTGGCCTGAAGAGCTTCAGATTTTTTTATTTTTGTGGTAAACAATCAATTCTCTCCACTCCAGAATCCTGGTCTCTTCCTTTTCTGAAGAACAGTTGAATCGTTACGAGATGTATCGCCGGTCTGCTTTCCCCAAAGCCGCTATTAAACGGGTACGACTTCAGTTGTGCTTCGCCACAGGAGCCTGAGCTGAGCAAGCAGGCTGAGCCTTACAAAGCCTGGCTGTGGTCACGTCTAGGCCTCCCATGACATGTGCTGGCTCTGCGGCGTGCCCTCCTCCCGCTGTGTGCTGGCCCCTGTGGCTGAGACCGTTGTCCTCGGGTGGGCTGTCCTGTTATGGGCTAGCCCAGTGCCCTCGCAGGGCTTACGTGGTTAAAATAGGAGCCCATCCTAAATAACGGTGGGCGGGGGGCCACGAGGGGAGTGTAACTGCTGGGACAGAGTCTGCAGCTGGACGAGGGTACGCTAAAATCTTGACAGCCAGCACGTGCCCAGAGCTGTGGGACTTTATTCCAAAGCTCAGTTACTGCTGTTCTGCACGGTTCGGTAGCTGTTGGTTGATATTTGACAGGCTCAAACTGCTAAATAAGAGTCAAAATGTTCCGCTGTTGCCGCGTGAACCCTGCTCAGCTGACGCTGTCTCCCTTCCCAGCTGATCCAGTCCATCACCGGCACCTCCGTCTCCCAGAACGTGGTCATCGCCATGTCCGGCATTTCCAAGGTCTTCGTTGGGGAGGTGGTGGAGGAAGGTGAGTGGAAAACGTCGTTATTGAGTTAAAAGTTAAAAATATGGGGTAAATTCATTGCTTCAAGCAGAGCAGGACATGGAACAAGACCGGAGGCTTTGTGGTTCCCAGTCTGTCCCGCGGGGCGCTCTGCCCTTCCCGCCGCAGCAGGGGGCTCCCGTTGGGAGCGAAGCCGAGAGGGGCGGCGTGGCGCTGCCCATCGTCCCCTCGGATCCCATCGGTGCTGCTGCCCGGGAGTCAGCAGCGGCTGCCGACCGCCGGCCTCCTGGTTTGCCCCCTCGAGGGGGTAACACGGAGGTTCTGTCGTCGCACGGCCCGTACGCGCTGGGATCGCCGGTGCCAGAGAGCCACAGTTTTACTGCCGCTGCCTCTGCAGCGCTGCGCGTTGCCTGAAGCAGTCTGGATAAACAGCTTCGCTGCTGTTGTTAATTGCTCCGTGTCGTTAATTGCTCCATGTCTTTGGCAGGAGCTGTGAATGACAATTACTGTAAATGCTAGGGGAGAAACTGGCCCAGAAGTCTGCCGTGGGTTGTACCTTCCTGTCACTGCACCACAACCCCAAAAGACGCCACCCTGGCTTTAGAGCAGAGGGTTTATGATCAGAAGTTCTCATATGATCCAAACCAGCACGTTCCATAGTAGCTGGAGTGGTTTAAAAAGTGATTTATTTCCCTAGGACTGACTTCTTTCAGACAAAGAGTACGCAGTTTCATTCTTGTGTATTAACAAAATGTAAATATTGGGTGAAAGTGTTTCCTGGTGCCTTTAAAACTAAAGCTCCCACAGTAGGAGCTGAGCTTGCCCCCCCCCCGCTCACGGGAACCCCTTGGTTTCTGTTGTTTAGCGCTGGACGTGTGCGAGAAGTGGGGGGAGCTGCCGCCGCTGCAGCCCAAACACATGCGAGAGGCGGTCAGGAGGCTGAAGTCCCGCGGACAGATCCCCAACTCCAAATACAAAAAGATCATCTTCCACTGAAGCGTCCCGAGAGGAGACGGAAGGCAAAACGAGATGGTCGCACCGGTTACAGCAGAGCTGGGAGAGCGGAGCGGCCGCAGGGAGGCTGCGTGCCGTCGCTGCTGCAGTCTGGCTGGCGAGGGCAGCGCCACGCCGGAGCTGGCAGGAGCCGAATCGCTGACCTGGGTGGAGCCTTGTGCTCCTCTGTCCCACCAGAGCCGGGACAGGCACAGTCCGGGTCTCCAGCGCATTCACCCCCCAGGATCATACTTTCTGCTGGCACAGGTGCAGTGCTCTCTATGTACAGAAATGTTTTTTTTTTTTTTTTTTTTGTACATTAAACTTGTTATTGTGTTCTTAGTCTTGTGAATTGTGTAATGGTGTAAAGGAGGGGGAGTGGGTGATGATCTGCCTGAACCAGCACGTTCCTGAAGCTCGGCCTTGCCCCAGGTGTGAGAATGGTTCTGAAGTCATCGCTCCGCTGTGCTTCCCAAAGCCAGGTTTATGGAACTGCTGGAAACCAGTACAATTAGGAAGGGGAAGTTAGGAAGAGAAAGGGAGGGGGGTGAAAAAAAACCACCACAAGCCTTTAAGGAGGTTAGCAAGTTTAATTTATTTTCATGGTTCATAGAACCAATAAATGCATGAGTGAAAACATACTGCGCCAAAGTTCCAATACTGCCTAAAACTCCAGTTCAAGTTCAGACTTGCACCTTCCTGGCTGTACAGGGGGGTAATCCCTGCGAGCACGCCCCTGCGGGTGAGATGCTGAGCCAATGTGCTCCTCCTCAGGTAATGGTTTAAAGATGAAGCTGGCTCTCATCGTACTGTGGAGGCCTTAAATAAAAGGCTCTGCAAAGTAAACTGTGCTAATCATCATCAGTGGAGACAGAGGAGGTTTTGTCCTCCCACACAAGGACGTGGATTTTCTGTTACAGTACTTCTTACTGGTACTTAAAAACAAGACAATGGAAGTGCTTTAATTCTTAAACAAAACCCAGTGACTTGAGTTGCCGGAGCAAGAAATTTGCTGTAAACACCTTGGCCCCAGCTCTGCTCAGGCTGCACGCATGGAGGGAGCGGGGAGGAGTTGTGGGACACAGCAAGTAGGCACCGCGTCCGAGAAAACCCTTCGCCCCCGGCTCGATTCCCAGCCTGGCTGGAGATGAGGCTGGACACCTACTCAAACAAAAAGTCATAAAAATCTGAAAGCAAAGAAAAATCTCCCAGTTTCAAGCAATTACTGAATAAAAAGTAAGAAGACCATTGCATTCCACCAAGGCAAGCATTCTTGTATTTCTTGCTTCACACGGGAAGAGGGAGCAAGCACAGCAGCACGTAGGTTTAACAAAACGAAGTTCAACCCCTCCTGCGTGGGCTTTGTGCAGTTTGTAACGGTACTTCCAGCGAGCTGCTCGCAGGCAGGGCTGTTTCACAGCAGGTCTAGACACCGAGCTGCTTCGTTACCTCCTTTCTTGCTATGGGAACTCACAGCTGGAGTCTTATTTACTAACAAACATAACTCAGAACGCCTGCTTTGACTTCTGAGTTCCTGTATGCACGAGGCAGTGTTGGTGAAGGAAATGCCCGCTGATGCTTAAAATGTTAAAGTGCATTTTCCTCTTGAGAGCAGGCCAGGCCGGCTGCTCTGGCACATCTTCCACCCCAGGCAGCAGCGCAGATCTGTCCCGTCAAAGGCTGCGCTGGGCAGGGGAAGGGTCACGGAACGCGCTCCAGAGAAAACAGCCAGCTTGTCCAGCAGGAACAAGGAGCGATAGGGGAGGGAAAGGACCTGGCAAAAGTCACAGCAGCCAAACCTCAGAGCTAGCCCAGGCTCAGCTCCCATCAGCTCCTCCTCCTGATTCACTGCTGGCTGCCTGCTTCCAGAGGTTGGAGAAGGAAGGCCAGGCTCTGGCTGCCGCTGTCGTATCTGGTTGTGGGCACCAGTCAGTCAGGTCTTGGCAGAAACACTGGACTCCAGCAGCACAGCCTGCCCCAAGGCCGCTGTTCAAACCCAGCACACAAGGACTAACTCCACCAGAGATAAGTCCTAACGCAGTCAACTACAGAATTAGGATGATGATCTTAAGAGTGACGGTTGTTTTAATCACCATCCCTCTCTTACATACCCGCTTTTTTTCCCAAAGTGAAAGCTAACAACCACAAGGAATTCACTCTTGGCTCTCCGCAAACCACAGACAGCAGCGCCTTCACATCCAGCCTAGCGCTGTAAATATGGCCCTGTTTCCCCCACGGCTACAGAAAAACTAAAATGATCTCAGGAGTGCCTGTAAGGGGAAGTTTAAAACAGCTCCAGAGCTGGGCAAAAGGACAAGTATAAGAGCACAGCAGGAAAAACAAACTTAATTCTCAAGTTGCTTGCTGTCACCTAGTTTCCAGGCCTCAGTGCATCATGATTTGTAAACCAGAGGCTGCTCCTTGCACAGTGGGCAGGATTAAAATCTTGTACTACTTTAGCTCGGCTAATTTCAGTGGAGTAATGCTTATGTAGGAAAAAAAAAAAAAATAGAAAAATCCATTAGACTAAAGTTTTGGGGAGTGTGTTGAGCTAAAAAACACAGTAAGGGTGACGTAACCTTTATAGACAAGTGAAGTTTTAATCTGATAATTAAAGGCAAATCGTGTCTAATCTGTCACTTCCCCCAGCACGCAGCACGTGGCAATTGCTGCTGGGTTCACACGCACTGGGCAGCCCGTGCATCAGAAGTGCATCTACACAAAAATGCTCCTGGAAAAATCCAAATTAACATTTGAAGTAAGATAAAACTCAACCTGCACACGGTAAAGATGGTGCGAGTAACAGGGGAGGGAAGGGGTGTTCAGAGTGGGGTGAAAGTCACACCCTTCCGTTTCGGAACTCGGAGCGAGTTCTCCTCCGGAGCAGCTGCCCCTCATGGCTGCTTCCCTCTCCGGCGCACCGACCGGGTGTTGCCTGGCCCGGATACAGCGGAGAAACCACGCTGCAGTTTGCCTTCAGGAGTGCATTTGATTCTTGCAGTTCATAAATGACATTTCCTTTTTTACTTTTGAAATTTAGTGTTCGCTTCATATTTTACTAGATTTTTTTTCCCCCCCTCTTCGCACTTGTAGAGGCTGTTTCTTTATAAATTAAGTCAGTCAGCCACCACAGAGACTTCTTCCTCTTCAGCAGCTCCAGAAAAGGCGAGAATACAAAGCGCGCTCAACCCAGGAGCTACTGTTCCATCCCCACCCCATAATGAGCAGTTAACAGCGTCAGCCTCCACCCAAGGGAGTGCTGGCCGTTCTCCTGACCCACGTCCCCACATCCCTGTTAAAAGACACTTAAGACCAGGCAAGAGCTCAGTGCTAATAAAAATACACAACCAGTGGGAACGCAGACAGCTATTTCCTCGCGCAGCCGGTACTTCACCACTGGTGAAACGCCGGCGTCCAAGGGTTTGAGGACAGCGTGCATCCCAAAGACAACACATAGGTCATCTCATCCTGTGACTCAACCAGCTTCCTTCACCCCTGCTCTTTGACAGTAAAATTCAAGAAAGTTTAAACAGTGAATTGCCATGAAATAAATTAATTCCTTTGTGTTTCTGCATCAAAAAAAGCCAAACGTTGTGGGATCCAGTGAGAATGAACTAAACTAAGTCGAATATACTACCAGTTCTGTCTTGACACAGCAGATTAGTGGTGGGAAAAGAAGTCTGAAGCAATTTCTTTACTATCCTGACCCTGTGCTTTAGGGAATAGTGAGCTGTAGCCTCTTTACTCCAAGGGGGGAAATCCCTTCTGCACCTCCCACACCCACTGACCTCCCACGTTTGTTTTTCACGTGATAGCACACACGCTTTCACGTCAGAGGTCTGAGCAGTGTTTTCTGCCATTCCTATTCTCCGTCACTCCTGGGGTGAAGTAACTACACTTCGTTTTCTGCGCTCTTCGGCATGCATGACTGAGCAAGGGCACAACGAGGAGGGTTGAAAGAAGCAGGAACCCCAACGTGGACCATCTGTAGATGTTACCATGAATGGTGAAGGCTGAAAGCAGACTGTCGCTACCACCCATGGATGAGGAGACGTGAGGCGTCCCCCAATTTCTGACCTTTTGTTTGTAGGCTGACCACTGCCCTGGGTCAGTGACAGAGGCAGCACCGTACTGCCAGGACAGAGGAAAGTGGCTGCAAACAGGTAACTCCTTTCCTTCCCTGTTGCTCAGCCAGGCCTTCCTTCCTTTCTCCCTCTTCCAAGTTCATTTTGCAGTCCCGGTTGGTTTCTGTTCTTTGAGGCAATCAGTCTCCAGGAGGCTGACCCAGTTAGCAGCAATATAATCAAACGAGCCGCCTTAGTGCTGGTGGGGGTCTCCGCTCCTCCTGAGCCTTCGCTGTCAGAGCTGGAAGAGGGGATTGTATTTCCTAATTTCCTGCAGAAGGCGAGCCTTGTCCATGTTGGCTTCTGCAAGGGCTAGTTTCATGGTCTGAAGCTCCCTTTGCAACTCTGGCACTTCCTTTAACTACAAGAGACAAACAGAAAGAAACCAAAGCTGTTTGTTTTTTTTTTTTTCCGGGAGTTTCTAAAGGTAAGCAGCAGGGCAGATCTGACTACACCGATCTGCTCAAAGAGAAAAAACAAAGCAGGAGCTTTTGGGACGAATTACACTACGTGACACAACCACACGGAGCTCGCTGACAGCGTGACCCAGTTTGAGTTGCAGAAAGACTTGCCAACTGGTGCCTGCTGACTTCCATACCTGTCATCGGAGCCAGCTCAGGCTGCCAGTGATGGCTCTAAGGACTGTTTTCTCCCACCATTTCTAGGCATAGGAACAAGAATTGCAGTGGGCAAGGCTTTTTTCCTGCAAAGCAGCTAGCTGATTCTGGTTGAAGATAACTATACAAAGAAAACAGGAAAAAAAAAAAAAATGGGCTCTGATCTGCATTCTTCTTTTCTAAGGGGTCCTGATACACCTCTAAAGGTTTGTTAAAATTAAGATGATAGCTGGAGCAAGCAGACAGTTACCATTCCTATTTCTTGTCTCCATGAACAAAGTCAATTCTGCCCTCAAACATTGCCAGCGAGATCCCACTGCAGTTCCATGGCACAGGACAGTTTTTTTTCCTTGGGCTCTCTGAAATATTTTTACTCAATAATTCTGCGTTTGTTCCTACTAAATTCAATAATATCAGAAAATAAACTGAACCTAAGCTACTGTGATGCTCGTGTGGTCCAGTCCTGGCCAGGGCCTTGTTTCCAAGATGCTATAAACAGCAAAACCAGAAAGTCTCTGCGCTAAATGGAAAATAAAGATGAGAAATGGAGTGATGTGTCACCAACTAACGAACAGGATCCAGAGTCCCAGGCCAGTTCTGTATCTAGTCAGCCACGCTGCTCCCTTAACATGTATTTTTCCACAGCTAGTGATCAGTTACCAAGTAGACCTGGCATCCAACTGGAAGTATAATTAGAGAACACTACATATTTAAAAATAAATCTGAATTCCAGATATATGGATCAAAATGGAAAGAAAGTTCAAACTGAATAGCAGAAACTTCAAGAAACCTGAAACTCCCTGGCTGCAAGACTCACTCTACTCTGAGAAAACATCTCTTTCTTTGCGGGAACATCCCAATTCCCATTTTAATAACACGGAAAAAAAGGACAAATTTCTGAAAGGGAACAAGAAAATTTATGCTGGGCAAGGTATCCTTACTTCTCAGAATGCCCGTGAAAGGAGGTACAGGCTGCTTTTGTGTGCACTCCCTATCTGCAACACACCACACCCACAGCAACAGCAAACACACACAGACAAAAGACTTCATTTTCCAGCCTCCTGCCAGCTCTCTCGGTGTGCAGACAGCACCAGGCAGCAGTGACTCACCTGCAATCCCTGTGTTCCTGCTTCTGGGGCTGCCAACGCACACTCCGCCGGGGCCTTCTGCTCCTGAAGGACTGACACAGGTTTTTCCTGTTTTGGTGAGCCCTCCCCCTGCGGAGCTGGAAAGAAGCACAGAAAACATTCAGGTGTGGACATTTATACAACAGGGCAAAGAGAATAACTATTTTTTTCTTCTCTCTTTTTAAACAGGGAGTGGAAATCTCATTCCCATTTTAAAATGGGGAAACTAAAGCGAGGGAAGAAGCAGTAATCTGTCCTGTTTGAGCTCAGGGAAACAACATCAGGCACGAATTCAGGCTGCCAGTTCATTGTTTTAGGTATTAACCTGTTCTGCCTGAGGTATCAAATTCGCTGTCCAAACAAAACAACAAAAGCAGCAAGAATGAGAGAGGCAGGAATGCTGGCATCCAGAGATGAACACGGCAGAGCAGCCAGAGGACCTGGGTGCTTGCACTGAAGACAGAAAATTATTCACCCACTCTGGTAGAAGGGACTGCAGAGAACAGAACCAGGGACTGCACACACACCAGAGCCCGTCCTTGCCAGCAGCAACCATCCCATTTCAGTTCCAGCCTCTTCCACACCACGCAGAGCCCTCTACCTCCAGCACAGCCCAGGGGACAATGACATTAAAATTTCCCACTGTTGCCGACCTGTTAAATAGAACACCCCATCATCTCTGCGCTTCACAACGACGTGATCCACTGCCAAGGTGATAGGAACAGGGCCAGGGGAGGTAGGGTATACACGGGGGCTGTCATCCTGGGAAAAAAAAAAAAAAAACAAAGCAGAGTAGAGATGAACAGCTGTGACAGCTCTGGCAACTCCACAAAGGCTTCCCCTTGCCCCCAGCATTCACAGGAGCGGCGTTACCGACTGGCAGCACTGCCAGAGCTCACACCAAGGTCACCCACCATATGGAGAAGCCTGGCTTTATAGACAAGGCTGCACGTGAGCCTTAACCCGTGTAGAAAGCGCTCCCACAGACCAGAGCCAAGTTCTGCCAAATCCACAGTCAAGGCTGAGGTGAGGCCTATGGCCGTCGTCCTGAAGGCTGCTCTCACAATTGTCATCCTACAGATTTCTGATTCAAACCCCTAGCCAACATTCCTTAGCCAAAAAATGCCAATATCCCGCAGTCTGGAGATTTTCATGCTGCTGCGTGGCAACACTGGTTCCTGCCTGTCAGCGGAGCCAAAGCATTGCTTTCAAAAAGCTTTAATCAAGAACTTCTGTCAGTGCCTCCCTCCTAAGTATTAACCAGCTCTTACATTACTATTTTTCATCTGTAATTCTCTAAACGTTTACAGAAAAGGTCAAATATTTCCCATTTCACACAAGCACTTGGAGGAAGAGGTGTTTAATTCTCTCCCTTGAGTCTGAAAAACAGGTCATCAACAACGCCGGGGAGAGAATCTGAATGTCAGGCTATTTCTCCACAATCTGATCATTTAACATTCCATTGTGTTACTCATTCATCCCTAAGGCAGTTTTTAGAAGCAAAATAAAATACTATCAGGAAAACAGGACCGCTGCAGAGGCCCACAGCAACCCCACAGCACCCTTTTCCAAGCAGAATCTTTCAAGTGAGCTCTGCCCAGGCTACAATCCCCATACACTCACCTTCAGTGTGATTTTGGCATCCACAACTTCTATCTCCATGGGGATCACCTCTGGGATTATTTCATCCTCAAGGAAGGGGCCAAGGTTGGTAAGGAAGGACATGAAGAGCTCTGCTGTGTAACTGTGGACCAGCATATGAAGGAAGCCGTTCTGAACGGCGAGCGGGGAATGCACAGCAGCACCAGGTCCTACTTCAAGGCGTAAGCACACTTCTGGCCGGGTCTGACTAGCATCAGGGACTGAAGGCTTCTCTGTGCCTGGATCTCCTAGAGCTACAGCGGAAAGATCTCATTGCAGAAGGTGGCATGAGTAATAATATATAAACTCAAAACAGGCATCTTGAAAAGCCCTTTATTATTCAGATGCAGAATGGAGTCAAGTTCGCAGTGAGACGGCAGTTTGAAATCATCCTTCACGTGAAATGAATCCAAATTTCAAAGGACTGAAAGTCTACCTCACAGGAACCAGAACTGGACGATTTCAGGCCCTAGACGTATCCCCCTCTCTCACCATCTCAGCCCAGTTTAAAATTAGCCTTTGTTTTGCCTATAGATGCCTTGACCAGACCCACCACTCTCCGGAGCGGATCAGTCCCGCTCCCGCAGCACTGCCTGATCTCCTATCCCGCTTTGCCCCCTCGTGGCCACCGGCAGTGCTGGTGAGGGAAGGCTCGGCAGCCCAAGAGCTGCTCCTGCTCTCACTGCAAGTTTTGGGTCGTAACTGCCTTCAGTTTAATTTCTTTGGAGTTTGGTTTGTTGGTTATCTTTTGTTTCGGTCTTTTTTTTTTTTTTTTTTTTTTTTTTT